>JBBPTU010000431.1:7774-24198 GCA_038094295.1 Tylopilus aff. beelii | reverse complement strand
GCCACGTACCGTCAGTCGATCCGCATCTTCGCTAGCGATGATGGCAGCCAACTGCTGGACATTCCCTTCGACTTCCGGGCCGTCCCGTCAACTCCACTCGCCTGGTCTCCAGATGATCGCCGGCTATTCGCCATCTCGCCTGGCGAAGCCAAGTGCTTCGCCGCATCCTCTGGGTCCTTGGTTACCCAATGGTCCGTTCCTCATATTGGGTCCAATGCCTCTATCGTACTATCAGGCGACGGGATATTTGCTGCCATTTCCGTAGACAATTCATTATCCTTTTGGGATACCTCCACAGGAAAGCAAATCGAAAGCACTATTGAGCAAACTAGCGAAATCTGTTCAATCGCCCTGTCTGCCAACGATCACCACATTGCAATCGGGGAAGCCAATGGCAAAGTCACCATTCGAAGCTTGCATGGCATTCTTCCCAAATCTTACTCGGTCGTAAGTGTAGGCATTCCCACTTGCCCTCTTCTCATTTTGACCATATTTTGCCTGCCGCTACATCTTTGCCATTACGTGAGTGTCTGAAATTGATCGCAGGCTTGTTCTCATATGTCCACCTGTAGCCTTGCAGTTACCTTTTGTCTGCATTGACCGCATGGCATTTGATTTATGGAAGCAAGGAGACCTAGCACGCGCTGAAAAATGCTTGACACGACAAATTGCAGATCCATCTCGAAGTGCGTGTACTCTTGCCCAGCGTGCTCTTGTGCGAGGCCGCTTGGGGAAGTGGGACATGGCCTTTGCTGATGCAGAAAAGGTCTTTTTAATCCCGTTTTTGCCTTATTTTGTGCTGACGGATGGACAACAAGTCGATCAAGGCTGAGGGGTCGATCTTTGGTCATGTCGTGAATGCAGTCACCCGCATTGGCAAGGGAGAACATGGATCCGCTTTCGCCATGTTTGATCGTGTGTTCAGTGGTGGTCTTTCAGCTGAAAATAGCCGGATCCTGTTATTGATCAAGGCGAGTGCTGCTTTATCTACTGTTCCTTGTTCTGATCCTACTTTACACTCAGGCAATCATTTTCTTCGAATGCGGGGAGCACGACAATGCCATCTCGCGTGTCGATCACCTTGCCAGAGTCACCGTGGTGGAAGACAGACCGATATACCTGACTGTCAGGGTATGTCTTGATGATATGTGTACTTGTGAATGATACCAGAATGGAACCGTACAGGCTAGAATGGACCTCTTAATTGGAGGTATCTCGTTGGATAAAGGGTACGTCGAGCAAGCCATCACATTGTTCCAACGTGCGCGGGACGCCATGCCCCTCTACTTGGGTCCACCCATAACATTGATCTCACTTGTAAGACATTCTGTTCGAGACTCTTATCATCCCATTCACTGTACCCGAAAGATCTTTGGATGGGATTTCGACGGCCTTGAGGACGCAATCGGACAGAGCCTCCAACGATGTATCAAGCCAATCGAAGATCTCGGCAACGCAGCGGTGACAGCAGAGAGGCCAGAAGAAGCAATCCGACATTATTCGACTGCGTTATCATTGCATCCATCTAGCCCCGCAGGCGTACTTATCAAACGGAGCAGAGCATACACATCAGTTAGGTTGTGGAGGGAGGCGCTCGTGGATGCTGACGAGGTACGACTTTCTCTTTTGCCTGCTGACGGTCCTCAACTCGCCCAACATAGGCTATCAAAGCAGATGATACGAGTCCATGGGCATGCGAGGCGAAATACGTAGCCCTCTATGGTCTACAGCGCATCGACGACGCATTCGACGTTTTCAGTCGCATGCTTTCTTTCGTGGAAGTGTCTGCCGATGAAGACGTCCGTCGTTAGTGTTACCACACTCCCTCGGAAGCTTTCCCATGACATATATCCACAGGACTAGCAAGGAAATATGTTTCGCCCTCATGTTCGGTGACTAGGATCGACGAGGCCATTGGAGAGGTGTCGAAGTCATCGCCGTTTGTGCTAATCGACGTGAAGAGCGGTCGTCTGTGCGACAACCCGAAACGAAGGTCGACATTCAAGTCGGAACCCGAGTTCTGCGAACTAATGTCGTCCATGATGCTGGAGCTCGATAACGATCGGATCCAGCGCGTGGTGGAGAGATATTTCGAATATGTGACATTGTCGCATGTTTGGGAAGGGATGGAACCCCTGCTTCAGGACGTCGATGCTGCCGGCACCATCATGCAACTAGATTCAACATCGCCACTCAACGTTAAGCTGCAGAGGTTCTGCGATGTTGTTCGCGCTGACGGGTATCGGTGGGCCTGGTCGGATACGTGCTGTATCGACGAGACGATCAGCACCGTATTGAACCAGTCCTTGAAGATGATGTACCTATGGTACGAGTCGTCGGCGGCTACGTTCGTCTTTCTCACGGACGTCGAACTGCCATCGGACTTGCTGAAGAATAGTAAATGGTTGACTCGGGCCTGGACATCGCCAGAGCTTCTGTCGCCGAAGGTGATCCGGTTTTACACTCGAGACTGGCAGCCGTACCGTGGAGATACTCGTCGAAATCACAAAGAGTCGCCAGAGATCATGCAGGAGCTCGCAGACGCCATCGAAATCGCGAGCGAAACCATTGTCTCTTTCAATCCAAACGACCTCACCGTTCGACAGAAACTTCGGCTAGCCTCGACTCGGAATGCGATGCGGGAAGAGGACATAGCATACTCACTGATCGGGATCTTCAAGAGTGATATACGGCCAGACTACGGAGAGGGATATGCTGCTCTTGGGCATCTTCTCGAGGAGATCGTGGCGCGCTCTGGAGAGGTAACTGTACTTGACTGGACGGGGAAGTCGTCTCTATACAACAGCTTTCTCCCCACCTCTCTTGCAGGATATAGCCGAGCTCCGCTCCCCCCGCCTATCATCAGTGATTCAGAAATGGATAGGCGGGTGGCAGAACTAAAGGGATCGGTATCTCGGTCAGATGCTGTATGGCTCTACGAGCAAATCACATCGCTCTCTCCTGCTCGCTTCGGTAATCGTCGACTGTTCCTACCATGC
This sequence comes from Tylopilus aff. beelii, assembly GCA_038094295.1. Lineage (NCBI taxonomy): Eukaryota > Fungi > Basidiomycota > Agaricomycetes > Boletales > Boletaceae > Tylopilus > Tylopilus aff. beelii. The sequence goes on along the minus strand of JBBPTU010000431.1, from coordinate 21,199 downwards.
GTCATCTTCGCAGTCCGCAGGATCGGTGTACAAAAGTCTGGGAATGAATTCCGGTATCGAGTCCGTGCGTGGGGAGTCGGGGACGTAGACTTTTGTACATCGGACAAGCTCTCGCAAGCGGAGCCACAGAAGCTGATTCTGGTACATCCTTGGATTCGAAATCTTTGCGATCCACCCGCTGGTTTCAGTTGGGGAAGGGCGGACGACGACGACGACGAGTACTTCTCTGTCGGTCCTGATACGGACGATTCAGCACCTTCCTCTCCATTGCATCATATCACTCCCGCTCTGGTGGACGAATACACGCAGGCACTGCGACTGGTTGCCCGTCTACAGCAGCCGTTCCATGCGCTGCGGAGCACGAGATCGTAGTTTCAGGGGTTCGTCGCGGGACCAACCTTTGCAAGGACGTTCGTACTGCGGTAGTGGAGATATTATAATTTGGCTGCATAGTTTCCGTGAAGTCATGTTTCTCGTTCTCGTCGTATTCGCTCTGCTCGTCGTTTCGCTGTCGCGTTGTCCACATTTTCCGCTACATCTGGGCGTACTTTCCTGTCATCATTCACTGTTCGATAGCTCTTCCCTGAAGCGCGGTTGTGACAAGAGTCGGATGGATTTACTATGGTACTGGACTAGCCGTAAGATATCAGTTGCCTGTCTCCCTCTCCGAGTTGTCCCCGCTTCGTACACCTCGACGAAAGCCCACCTGCGTAAGAGGTCGTCATTGTGGGGAAGTAGATGAGACAGTTGATTGCGAGTAGTACGAAGGCGAAACAAACGAATCACTACAAAAAGAATGGGCTGCTAGGCACCAAGGTGAATATAAAGAATCTGTTGGTCGATCGTCAATTTCTGGGCTAGCGATCTCATCGTCTCGTTCAGTGCCAACGCTGCCCGAGTATGGTCCAGACAACCCGACTCGTCCAACATATGCTTGTAGAACATCGACGTGATCATGTTCGTCTCCTTGTCGTCCACCGACCACATCGTCCCAATCACCGAGCGGAATCCAATGAACTGCATCGCCGAAGCGAGATGAATCGCCTCATCCGGACTCTCCTCGTCCCCGACCATTGTCTGGCATGCAGAGAGGTACGCAAACTCTGGATCCTCCAAGTCGCAACGGATGAGCTGCTCGATACTGAAGTGTCCATCGTCGAGAGCAAACGCAGACTTGAACGGTTCTTTGCGGTTTGCGAGACCGTGACATGCAAAGTGCACCCATTCGTTCTTCCCGAGTTCCTCTGCAACTCGCGCGATCCGGGATTTCTCGCCCATGATTTGCTTGAATTCTGCAGCTTCACCGAGATCCTGACCAATCTTCGCCAGCTCGGAGTCGACGGAGAGCAGTTTGTTCTGCCCAACGGCATTTGCCTGGCCAATGGCAATGAATTGCTTTACGGGACTTGGGGATCTCGAGAGATTGGTCCGTCTTGCGCGAATGAGCGCACTCAAGGTGAGGGTATAAGAGGAGATGTACAGATCGGGAAGATTTGGCTGGCCCTTGCGATATGGTCCGGCTGCATGCAAGGGCAGGTCCGAAAACTCCCCGGTAGGACACCACCAGATCCGGGACCGCAGTGGAAGGATTGTCTGCAAGAAACGGGCGACGGGGAAGACAACATCGTCCCAAATTTCCCGCAAGATTCCTCCAAGAGCGATTCTCTCGTTCCTCGAGTTTGCGCGCTTAGGCAACGTACGCAGCTTTTTCGATAGAAGCTGAACATATTCTTTTTTGATCGTTAACGGAATGTGAAAGGGATCCAGATCATTGATGACAATAAGCACGTCACAACCGTATTGGCTTGCATTTACAATGATCACTGGCCCTCTGCTAGCCGCATGTCGAAGATCCGAGAAGAGTGGGGGTAAAAGGAAACGAGAGAGACCGGGCAACTCGCGGATAGCGGAGACGACGCTCTGCATCTCTGAATTGAGATGGCATAGTTGATCATGTTGATCCTTGCCTGGCGAATGAAAGGCCGTCCGAATGCGTGCTGACAGATGTGTGAATTCGTTCGCCAGAATTTTGCCACGCGGGCCTGATGCAATAACGTCATGGAGCGATGACTGCAGGCGAGTAATCTGGTTCCAGAACACACTCCGGCCTTGCTCTAGTAGTTCAACTGCACGTTTCGGATAACTATTACGTATACAGGCTGAGAACGCGTCCACTGCGAGTGATGAGGTATGCCCTTTGAAGACGTCGAGATGCTCGGGCAATGGTGGAAGAAGGGAGAAATGTTCGACGAGTAGTCGAAGGGATGTTTCATACGCAAGAAGTGTAGAGGGGTGAGCAAATTTTTCAGCTGCTCGGACCCATGACCGAGAGGCTCTTAGACCATTCGATGACACTGTATGCGACATGTCTGCAAGCTCAGAATAAAGAGAGAATATCTCTTCCTGATTGTTCAGCTGTGATAATGATAAGAACTTGGTATGTAAATGTCACGCAAGGCAACTCACTGAGGGGGATGTACTGAGATCGTGCCTGGCGCAAAGGTGGTCGCAGCGAGTGGAGAGTCGATCTGCAAGATTATTTAAAGTGTTTGAGCGATCTGGATGGCCCTCTGGACATAACCTAAGAGCTTCTCTGCAGAGTTCAGTAGCCTCGCTGAGATCTGTAACGGAACCAGATTGCTTATAACGAGTAGCGAGGCAAATTGAAAGGTTGCCCAAAGACGCCGAGCGATTGGGGTGGCCCTCTGGATGTAGTGAGAGGGCTTCCCGGTCAAGGTCGATGGCCTCATTGAGATCTGTAATGTCGCCAAAATTGACATAACGAGTAGAGAGACAAACTGCAAGGTTGACTAAAGAGGTCGAGCGTTGGGGGTGGCTCCCTAGGCACAGCCCAACACCTTCTCTGGAGAGGACAATTGCCTCATTGAGATCAGTAATCGTACCAAACCTCTCGTAACGTAAGAAGAGATAACCTGTAAGATTGCTTAGAGAGACCGCACGATGGGGGTGGCCCTCCTGGCACAACCCGAGAGCCTCTCTGGAGAGGACAATGGCCTCACTGAGATCTGCAATAGTACCCAGTTTGTTGTAACGAAAGGACAGATCGGTTGCAAGGTTGTTCAGACAAACTGAGTCCTCCGAACACAGTTCAAGAGCTTCTCGGTTGAGCATGATGGCCTCATTGAGATCCGTAATCACCCCTAATTTCTTGTAGCGAGTGGCAAGAGAAATTGCAAGAGCGCCTAGAGACTTCGAGTCTCGGTGGCCCTCCAGGGATTCTCGGGAGAGGTCGATAGACTCGTTGAGATCTGTAATTGTACTACCAAATATGCAGTAGCGCATGTTGAGACAAGTTGCAAGAGTGTTCAGAGTGCTCGAGCGACCAGGGTGGTCCTTCGGGCGTAGCCTGAGAGCTTCTCTAGAGAAGACAATGGCTTCGTTGAGATCCGTAATTGCACCGGAATTCTCGTGACGAGTGGAGAGCCGATCTGCAAGGTTGTCTAGAGTCTCCGAGCGATCGGGGTGGCCTTCCGGTTGCAGCTTGAGAATTTCCCGATCGAGGTCGATGGTCTCCCCGAGATCTGCAATTTCCCAGAACCGCCAGTACCGAGTGAGGAGATCGTTTCCAAGCTGCGTTAGAGACTCGACTCGCATGTGATGACCAGGTGGGCAATGTTCTACTGCTTCGCGATCGAGTATGATCGCCTCGTCGATGTACTCGCTTGTGGTATTTTCGTCCTGGTCAAACTGAGCGGCGAGAGACTGTGCCCGTGAATGCAACTCTTCGACTAACGATCGTATGAGTCTTTTCTCTCCATTTACACCAACCGTGACAGCATCGAATTCGTACCTACTGAATCCATCCTATCCCAGTCGGCTCTAAAAGTGATTTACAATCGACCTGTCAAACTTGCATACATGGTCATTTTCACCGCTCCGCATGTCGATAGAGGGAGCCACCTACTATTTGACTGGCTCGAACGTTGGTGAAGGGTCCAAGGTGTCGAGACGGTCGAGTTAACGGTGGTACGCACGTTTGCTTTCCAAAGGCCGTGTGCGAGCAACAGGCAGGCGCCGAACGGCTGTACTACTGTACCAGCCAATTGAATTCGTCATACCTTGTGACGCGTTACAAGGGAGACGAAAAAAGGAATTCGTCATTCTTTCGGATCACGCGTGACAACACACCGATTTCGTCAGAGGAATGGCTGACAATCACTCATGCAGACGACATTGGGGCAGGCCGACAGGCCGAATCATTAGAATTTATGGGCGACGTAGCGCAGGAAAGGCTGGGAAGCGTAAACGAAAGGCAAACACGCTTTACCCACAGTGGCACTAAGTGCAACCTAAATTCACGTTGATACATTTGGGTAGACTAATTCGACACTTCCTCTTGTGACGCGTTACAGAGGACATTTTTCGTCTCGTCAAGTGGCCGTGTGACGCGTGACAGACGAATTCAATTGGCTGGTACAGTATTGCCTAAATCTGTACGTGGAAGCGGATAGGCCGTAGCGAACTGCCGAAGAAAGTGACGGCTTCGCACGACAACGGCAAAATCCGGTAAGACAGGGGCTACATTTCCCACAATATATGATTTAAAACAGCTGTAACTTGAACTTCGTCCAGCCACCTCACATATTTTGGACTCGTTTTTACAGGCCAATGGGTCCTATTTCTGGGCGTTATTGCTTGGCTCTAACTCCAGTCGAGTTGTCAGTAGCGTGGGCCGAGTCACATGAAGCCTACACAGCCCGTATCTAACAAGCGATACACAGCAAGTCAAGTATCTGACGTGATTCCAGTCCACATCGAGTGGCAACGGCGTCCTTAGCCGTACTATAAAATTCGCGCGTTTTGCGTGAAGAACGGCCCATTATCTTAGGCCTCTTGTAACCTTGTGTTTAATGGCCTCGTTGCACCAACTTCTCGAGCAGCTAGCATTGCTCGCCGCCCAGGACACTAATAGCACGGTCGGTCCCGATGGGACATCCGCTACCTCCGGCCCGTACGGCCCAATCGGACTTGCGGACACCACTTTCAAGATGTTCTTCTCCGCTGCCGCTTTACGCGACTGGGTAATCCTCTTGGTCATCGGTAGCCTTTTTGAAACAGCACGCAGAATACTCTCTTCAATGTGGCATGCGTTGATCGACTCGTTCTTCATTACTGCTATCTTTGACGACGAAGACGTTAGCTTTCGTACGTCAGTTGGTTCCAGTAGCTCGATTCGTACACTGACTTTGTCTCATAGAATGGATTATGCACTGGTTATCCCAGCATCCTGCGTGGAGTATGTTGTGTTGTCCATGATGTTATTGCTCTCATGTGTTAATCCGGAAATATTGCAGAAGGATACACCGCAGATATGTGCAGGCATTGCGATTCTCTCCAAAGGGTGACCGCAACAGGCACCTATGGTCAGTCTATCCGTATCTTCGCCGGCGAAGATAGCAAACAACTGCTGGACATTCCTTTCAACTTCATGTCAACCCCGTCAACTCCACTCGCCTGGTCTATAGACGGTCGCTTGGTCTTTGCCGTCTCGTCTCACGAAGTCAAGTGTTTCGACGCATCTTCAGGGCCCATGGTAAACCAGTGGTCTATTCCTCACAATGATGGATCCCACACTTCCATCATTCTGTCATGCGACGCAAGATTTGCTACCGTCGCCGCAGGCAGGTTGTTGTCATTCTGGGACACCTCCACAGGCAAGCAAATTGGGAACACTGTCGAGCAACCTAGCACAATTTATTCAATTGCACTCTCCGCCGACAATGTTGCAACCGCGGAAGACAAAGTCACCCTTCGTAACTTGCATGCCATTCTTCCAGATTCCTACTTAATTGTAAGTATGAGCATTCTCACTCGTCTTCACCTCATTCTGACCGTGCTGCCGCATTGTAGCCATTACGTGAGTGTCCGACATCGATATCATGATTGTTCTAATAGGTTTGCCTGCAGCATTGCAGCTGCCTTTTGTCTGCATTGAGAGCGCGATATTTAATCTGTGGAAGCAAGGAGACCTGATGCGCGCTGAAAAATGCTTGACAGATAAAATCATGGATCCACCTTGCAGTGCGCATGTGCTTGCTCAGCGTGCACTTGTACGCCGTCGTTTGGGAGAGTTGGATATGGCCTTTGCCGATGCAGAAAAGGTTATTTTATCTAATTTTCGCCAACTTCATACTGACAGATGGATGGCAAGTCGATCGAGGCTGACCGATCGATCTTTGGTTATGTCGCAAACGCAGTCATTCGCGGTGCCAAGGGAGAACATACATCTGCTTTTGCCATGTTCGATTGCGTATTCAGCGGTGGTCTTTCAGCTGAAGATAACCAAATTCTGTTATTGATCAAGGTACGTGCTGATTTGTATCCTATGTTGCTTGCTGTGATTCCGCGTTGCACTCAGGCAATCATTTCTTTCGAATGCGGGAACCACGACGATGCGATCTCGCGCGTCGATTACCTTATCAGCATTGTGGAAGACAAATCGCTATATCTCACTGTCAAGGTACGTCTTGGTAATATGTGCATTTGCGAACGATGCTAGAGTGGGATCGTAGGCAAAAATGGATATCTTGATTGGATGTATCTCGTTGGATAAAGGGAACGTGGAGCGGGCCATCGCATTGTTCCGACGTGTGCGGGACGCCGTGCCCTTTTGTTCGGGTCCTCCCATAAGATTGATCTCGCTGGTACGACGTTCGATTCGAGATTCTTACTGTCCAATTCACTGTACCAAAAGATTTTTGGATGGGATTTTGATAAGTTCGAGGATGCGATTGGACAGGACCTTCAGCGATGTATCAAGCCAATTGAGGATCTCGGTGACGCAGCACTGACATCTGGAAGACCAGAGGAAGCAGTTCGTCATTATTTGACCGCATTGTCATTGGATCCGCCGAACCCTGCAGGGGTACTTGTCAAACGGAGCAGAGCTTATGCTTCGGTAAAGTCGTGGGACGAGGCACTGACGGATGCGGATGCAGTATGGCTCTCTCTCGCACGTTTGGATTATCATTGACTTGACCAACGCAGGCCATCGAGGCAGACCCTGGAAGTGCATGGGCATACGAGACGAGATACGTGGCCCTGTATGGTCAGGGGCGCGTCGATGACGCATTCGATGCGTTTACACTCATGTTTTCTTTCGTTGAGGGATCCACCGATGAAGACATCCGTCGTCAGTGCCACCGTACTATCCTGGAAGCATCATCATAACATATATTCTAGAACTGGCAACGAAATATGTATCACCCTCACGTTCAGTGAGCAGGATCGACGAAGCCATCCGAGAGGTGTCGAAAACATCCCCGCTGGTGCTGATCGACGTCCAGAGTGGCCGTCTGTGCGACGATCCGAAACGAAGATCGACGTTCAAGTCGGAACCCGACTTCCGAGAGCTAATGTCGTCGATGATACTCAACTTGGATCACGATCGGATCCAGCGAGTAGTCGAGAAATATTTTGAATATGTCACACTATCCCATGTTTGGGAGGGGATGGAACCGTTGCTGCAGGACGTCAATGCTGCAGGCACCGTCATGCAACTAGATTCGACATCGCCACTCAACCTCAAGCTACAGAGGTTCTGCGAGGTCGTTCGCGCAGACGGGTACCGGTGGGCATGGTCAGATACGTGCTGTATCGACAAGACTATCAGCACAGTGTTGGTTCAATCGCTCAAGATGATGTACCTGTGGTATGAACACTCAGCGGCCACATTCGTATTTCTCATCGACGTCGAACTGCCGTCGGATTTGCTCAAGGATAGCAAGTGGCTGACTCGTGCCTGGACATCCCAAGAGCTTCTCTCCCCGAAGGTCATCCGCTTCTACACTCGTGACTGGAAGCCGTACCGTGGAGACACTCGTAAAAATCATAAAGAATCCCCAGAGATCATGCAGGAACTTGCGGAGGTCATTGGAATTGCGAGCGAAACCATCGTCTCTTTCCATCCAGACGACCTCACTGTCCGACAGAAGCTTCGGTTGGCTTCGACTCGGAATGCAACGAGGGAAGAGGATGTGGCATACTCATTGATCGGAATCTTCAAGAGTGATATCCGACCTGACTATGGGGAGAGATACGCTGCCCTTGGTCACCTTCTGGAGGAGGTCGTGTCGCGATCCGGAGAGGTGACTGTTCTCGACTGGACGGGAAAGTCGTCTCAATACAATAGCTGCCTTCCTGACTCTCTTGCGGTATACAGTCGACTTCCCGGTACCTCGCTGCCTACTATCGAGGATCCGGAAATGGACGCACGGATTGCCGCGCTGAGAAATTTGGTTCCTCGGGCAGACGCGATACAGTTCCACGCTCAAATCACATCACTCCCTCCAGTGCGCTTCCTCAACCGCCGACTTAATCTTCCATGCCTCATCTTCACCGTCCGCAAGCTGGGTTTACAAAATTTCGGTGGTGGTGGGGTGTTCAGTTACCGTGCGCGGGTGTCTGGGATCGGGGAATTGGAATTCAGAACGTCGGACAAGCTCTCGCAGGATGAACCGCGAAAGCTGATTCTCGCACATCCGTGGATTCGCGATCTGTGCGATCCGCCTTCTGGTGTCAGCTGGGGAAGTAGTACGGACGAGGAGAGTAGCGATCCGTACGACGAATCTGCCCCCTCTTCATCGTTGCACAGTATCTCTTCTCCTCCGGTGGACGCATACACGCAAGCGTTGCGACTGGTTGCTCGTCTTCGGCAACCGTTCCATGGGTTGTTACTCCAGCAGAAATCTGGTGGAGAGTTCAGGCGTGTCACTGCGGAGCACGAGATCATCGTTCCGGGTATTCGTCATAAGGTGAACCTTTCCAAGAGCGTTCGTACGGCGGTGGTGGAGATATTGTGACATGGCTCGGGTCCGGTTGTTCAATCAAGTTGCATTCCTCGCTCTCGTCGTATTTTCTCTGCTCTCTTGTCACTTAGCTGTCGTATTGTTCCCTCATCAATCATGAATTTTCCACCACATCCTCATTACTTTTTGTATCAGTATGAGACCTACTTTCTACATCGTTCCCTAATCGATAGTTTTCGAGTGTTGCTATGGATAAATAGAAGATACAGGACTGGCCGTAAGAAACCAATGGCCCAGTCCCTTCCTGACACCATCCACTTTGTCAGAAGCCCGCCTGCGTTCATGAGGACGGGGTAGTGAGCAAGGTGCTGATAGAATGGTACTGGCAAGAAGAAACCCTTCAGCCAATTTGGAGGACCCGGACACGGGTCACCACGCACGGGAAAATGGATGGAAGGAAAGGGGTGATGGACAGAATGGGACGTGGACAGAGCGGAAAGCTACACAGAAGCCGAAGGGCGAGTGGAAACAAGGTCCTCGGAGTGCGGTGGAGCCTGATACAATGTCAGCTGCTGGACGAGGCGCGCAGGTGTCGAGCTAGACGTCAAGAGAGGAGTGGCGCGAGTAATCCACCTGGTGATGGACGAGTGTGGCACATTATGCATTATGGGTGCGTTTCGTCGACAGTGTCGACGAAACGCACGACACTGTCGCAGATCGGCAGCCCGAGGCAGAAAAAACCAGTTACCTTGCTGTATTTACAAGCTAAGAAGACAAACGTTGGAGTGGGTAGAGCTGGTATTGGTATTCATGAGATGGACGATTGCACACACATATCGAGTATAGCCGTAGTTCTTGAAAGTAAAGACGTGGAGAGCATTCGAGAGAGTTTTCGGGAAATACCGTGACGCATCCCGTTCGCCCCCGACGGCGTCAACGACCTTCCCACATCTGAACAGTCATCGAATGCAACCTTAAAAAGCGCGCTCCCTCTAGCAAGCGCCGGTCGCTTGGATACATCCCCCACCCACCGGACGCCTTCATGCCCTTTCGTGCCGACTTTGTCAGGCATAATCGTCTCCCCGGGTCGATTGAGACCAACCCCATCTCACGTAATGCCCAGATGATGATTACCCAGCGACGACCCTCGAGCGCACCACTTCATTTCAGACGCACTTCCTGCGGTGTAGACACCCTCCCGCTTCAATTCCCAGTCACAATCACTTCAGCGCGACGAGCCTCCTCTTCCAGAGCCCGATATGAGCTTGTTCAAGCGGACGTTCTTGAACATCGACTTTGACTTCTCTGCGAACAGCAAGGATACCACTTCATTCTCAGTTTGAGTCGTCGCTCATTTCTCTTTACAGGCATTCGGTGACACCTTTCGCCTCATGCCCCCGTCTCTGCCCGACTCGTTCAACATTCTACCTACAGACCATATCTCGACGCAAGACTTTTCGCTTCCCTCGAAATGGTCTGACTGCATCCCTGGACATGCAACAGTCAAACAGTCTCTCTAGTGACGCAGCCCCGCGGATCACCCCTCACTCTGAACCTTTCTCGACGTACAGCAGATCTCCGGCACAGTCGAACCTTGGCTTGCGACCATCGCACCGTGCCCGCTCCACGTCCCTGCAGGGATGACATTCGGCGTGTGGCAGGACATCGCTTTGTCTTTCCAAGTGCTCGAAGGCGAGGTCCTGGTTGGACAGCAACCCATTTCCATGTCAGACCACCAGTTCAGTGGACCTCCTGTTACCGTCGCCGGCCTGGATGCCATCGGTGTGCCTGGGTTCGAGATGCTATTCGATAGCACGTTTGCAGGCGTGAACGAGTTTTAACCCATGCCACCAAAACGATTCCCTCGGCTCTCGTTTAACAACTCGATACCCCCCCGTTCCTGACAGCCTGGTTGATGGATGTCACATTTTCTCTCGTCTGTTGCTGCATCACTGGACTCCCCATTTCGGCCATTCGTCCGCTCCGGTGGCCTGGCGTATACTTCGTGTAATCCCTACTTTCCTCATTTTATTCACCACCCCATCCTCAACTATAGCTTTATCGTCGATCAACTCGTTCTCAATTCTCGATTCTTTGTCTCGATCTCACTGTAGGTATATGTCCCATCGATGTTTTCTGTAGGTGCCATGAATCGAATATTTTAGACGTAAAGACTACAATTTTCGTGTACTATGACAACCATCTTATCTTCGGGATAGCGAGAGCCCTCAAAATGGTATATGTCCACCATCCGTATGGCAGACTTGGTACACAAGCTGGGTCATCTAACGACCTCGTACACCCCGAGACGACACACTCTATCATCCGAAGCCTGACGCCGATCAGTTGGAAATGGTTTCAAGGTGGTTTGCTTGCTGTCTCAAAGACCGCCGCTTCCTAACACTACGAGCACGACGGCGTCATACGTTACCATGTTGCTGCATCCTCGAGCGTAATCAAGACCTTTGAAATAGTGCCTATCTAGCATCCTCGTAACCAACTTTGTATAGCAAGCGCTTGTCCGTACAGAGTACTCGGAAACAGGACAGACGCGAAGACCGGCTAGAAACTTGTTTCGCGGTCGAAGAGCAGAAGCAATTCCGCTCTGGCATGAAGTAGGATGCACGGACAGACAAGCACACCCGTGCGATCGTCGTACGGTGGGCGCGGTGGAAAGGGACACGGGGTGATCCAGGATATCTTGAGGGGACACGAAATAGATACCTTGCGTGGCCCGCGATCCATGGCGTCCCCTACAGTGATCAGGATATGGAGTGAACTTCATCGGAGGCAATGAGCACACGACGCACCGTCCATCAACACGTTGCCAGAGAAGATTGCATTTATACATCGTGGTGCTTATCACAATTCAGTTCCGACCAAATATGTCGAGAACCACGGCTGAGTTGTCTGAGTTGGCCACACGGAATGTGGACCGCTCGCCGTGCGTGATCGCAGTAATTTGGACGGGAGACCATCCCCGTACATCGTTCTTCAATCCATGGCCTGCCAGTGCATGAGCCAAGTTGCCGAATGTTTGTCAGGTTGTTCTCCCAAGGGCAACAGAGCTGGATGATAAGGTGAGGAAGCACGAACACAAGGCATTAACTGTGTGAGCTGATCGATATTGCCACGAGAGCGATAAGGCGAACCGATTTATACTCAGAGGTCCCGTCGCTCCCCTAAACCCTGCCCATTTTCCAGGTCTCACCTCTAGTGCGCGAACGACATCATAATGGCACCAACGAACAAAGGTGGGTGTCAGTTGTGGAAATTTCCTGTGACCGCTGACAGCTCGAGAATAGTTGTCGAAATTAACGCATCTAGCCAGGCGATAAAGTCAGTCTTCTTCACCGAGGATGGCGGGCATGTATTGGGCGGCGGCGATGAAGGAGTACTCCGACATTGGCGAGTCGACGACGGTCACGAGGCTGGCGAACCAATCCGGCTGGGAAACACGCGAATTTGTGCTATGGCCCTGTCGCCAGACGGTAAGTGGCTGGTGTGTGGGATGTTTGTGACGGACGGGGGGGCGAATGTGAGGGTTTGGGATGCGCAGACGCAACAAAAGGTCCTCGACGTCAAAGAGCACACAACCTTTGTAACCTCGGTTGCCATTTCACACGACTCGAAGAGGTTCGCGACAGGCTCGAATGACAAGCAGGTCTTCATCTGGGGTTTGCCTTCGGGTGAAAAATTGCTGGGACCTCTGATGCACACTAATGTGGTGCGCGCAGTGAGATTCTCTCTCAATGGTGACCGCATCATGATCGCAACCGCTACGCACTCCGAGTCAATCCGTATCTTCGACAGTAATGGCCAGCAGCTGTTGCGCATCTCGTTCGACTCGAACTCAGGCTACTGGAACGCACCATCCACTCCACTCGCCTGGTCTATAGACGGTCGCCTGCTCTTCGCCGTCTCGCCTCGCGAAATCAGCTTGAAGTGTTTCGACGCATCCTCGGGGTCCCTGCTTAACCAGTGGTCTGTTCCTGCCAGTGGTAGTAACTACGGTTCCATCATTCTATCGGGGGACGCAAGATTTGCTACCGTCGCCGCGAGCAACTCGTTGTCCTTTTGGGACATCTCCACAGGCAAGCAAATTGGGAACTTTGTCCAGCAAGCTAGCACGATTTATTCAATTGCCCTGTCCGCCGACAACGTTGCAACCGCGGAAAGCAATGGCAAAGTCACCCTTCGTAACTTGCGTACCATTCTTCCCGATTCATACTTAGCTGTAAGTGTAAGCGTTCCCACTCATCTTCATCTCGTTCTGACCGGACTACCACATTGTAGCCGTTAGGTGAGTGTCCGACATCGATATCATGATTGTTCTCATATGTTTGCTTGCAGACATGCGGTTGCCCTTTGTCTGTATTGACTGCGCGATATTTGATCTATGGAAGCAAGGAGACCTGAAGCGCGCTGAAGAATGCTTTACAGAACAGATCATAGATCCATCTCACAGTGCGCGTGTGCTCTCTCAGCGCGCACTTGTACGCCGTCGTTTGGGACAGTTGGATATGGCCTTTGATGATGCAGAAGAGGTTATTTTATCTCATTTTCGTCAACTTCATACTGATGAATGAATGGCAAGTCGATCGAGGCGGACCAATCGATCATTGGTTATGTCGCGAATGCAGTCGTTCGTGGTACC
>JBBPTU010000430.1:0-24203 GCA_038094295.1 Tylopilus aff. beelii | reverse complement strand
GGGCGCAGGGAACTGTTTGACCACGGGTCCAGTACGTCCATTTCTGTACATGACAGGATCACGTGTATGACTCTTTAACGTACAGATTCGCCCTTCGCTATCCAAACTTTACGGCCAACGAAGTGGTATCCACCACGGTTCAGAGGGTGATAGACTCAGCGCACTTCTTTAGTCAAGGTTTCTTCGGGTGCGGAGCGGACCACGTCACATACTTGACGACGAACAACTTTACGAACCCGGTTTCTTGGCTCGTTCCTTGAGAGTCCTGTCCAAAGTTGTCTTACCTCGAACCTTGGCAGGTATGTTTCCTCTCGTGGTTCCTCCGGTCGCATGTTCATACTGACGTACGTGTAGGCATCTCAGGAATGGGCGGAGAAGTACATCCCGCGTATCGTGGACCGACTGAAGAAACTCGTTCCCGGGGTTGCATTCACCTTCAACGTATCCAGGGTGGCTTGTACGCCTGTCCATATGATCTTGCCACTCGCGAAGAGTCGCCGTGGTGCCACGTGTTCAGCGGACATGAACTCCGTGGCCTAGAGTAAGTCCGAGGTCTACTTTGGAGTGGGACGACTGACGTGGGTCATCGCAGATACCAAATCGACCTGTTCTTCGATGGCTACAGCGGGCATGCGTCTCGAGGCGACCCAGGCCCTCTCGTCGGTGCGTTCTATGTCAAGAAACTCATCGAAAGGTGAGCCTCGGTCGCATGCGCTCCCAGGACACGCGTGACTGACCTCCCGCTTGTCAGGCTGACCAACACCTCGGCGGATGCCAAGCCCCTCTACCTCGACTTCGCCCACAACTTTTCCATCCTGCTCGCCCTCTCGACCTTGGGCCCGAACAAGTCCGTAGTACCCCACCCGTACCCGAGGACGCCAAACTGACATTGCATCGTTGCAGAGATGGCGCACCCCTGAGCCCATTCGTCCACCGCCAGCCCGAGGACCGCAAGTTTAGCACGTCCCCCCAGACGCCGTTCGCGGCGCAAATGGTGTGGGAAAGGTTTTCGTGTACGGACTCGTGCGTATCCCGATCGTCTCTGTGGGTTCCGGCATTGCTCATGGCGACGTGCAAACAGTTTCGAGGGGCCTCAGGTGCGCCTCGTGTTGAACGAGGCGATAGAACTGAACCATATTGAGACGGCTCACATTGGACCTCTTTCGACAGGTCACCGATGCTGAGGTAGACAGGCCAGGTGGTCTTGTCTGAGGCGAAGATTATGGGTGCAATGACAGCCCCAGCCGGCAAGTGCTCCTTAGCAGAATTTCTCCCCCAGTTTCCCATCTACATTTCATCACACTGGCGAGTTCTGGCCCATATCTGGCTGGCGAAGTCACCTTGCCGTTCCTGCTCTACGTCGGCGCGTTATCCGTGTTCGTCCTCTTCACCGCCATCAGTCTCTTGGAACTACGCGAAAGTGCACGCATCGCGAGCGGCGTGCTTGCAAAGTTTCACGTGTGTCCTTTGCATTTCTCATGTACGTGGTGAAACTGATCTGCGCATGTGCAGCTTCTGAGGGAGCTCATCCTGGCGATCGCTTCCATCTCGACGTGGATTTCTGATGGATCCATCCTGCTCCGGGAGAGCTGGGTCGCCGTCAGGCAGGACTGTCTGTGCCTGCATCCGTCGTCAAGCAGGTCTTTGGCGACGCATGCATCAGTGTGCTAGGCTTGACCGGGTTTGAGTGTACGTGAGTGCCGCAAACGAGGACACGTTTTGAAAGCGTGTTGCAGGCACCCCGGCTTACGCAGCCAAGATGCGATTGTATGCTTACTCTAAGGTCCTGCGCAATCTCCATATTTCTGCCATGATCTTGGACCCTCTGATGGTGCTATTTGTGCTAGCATTGGTTCCGTTGAGTGTGCAGACACAAACGAATGTACTGAGTCTGTTGGCGCAAAAGGTCCGAACGATCTACCTTGTCTATCACGAGTTCTGACTATAAGTGGCCGGACGGTGATTACGGGTCTGGGTGGCCATAGACACGGTGGTCGTGCTTACTGGTAAGCCTACATTCGGAAGTTTTTTTCTACCTTTGTGACGTTCGTCGAGTAGGCATAACGAGCGCATGCGAACTTCTGGCTGAGCTTGCACACGACCATGTGCTGCCTCATGCGTCTTTGGCCCCCTTGCCGCGCACTAAGGCACTCTATGTTCCGATCTTATTCTTTGATGGCTGCAGTGCTGCGATCTATACTAGTAATGGGGCAAATCTGAGCGTCGTCTCCAAGATGTGAGTAGTATATGCAGTGGCTTGACATGAACGGTCAACCGGGGTTCCAGATTTTCCGTCGGGTGGCTTGCCGTGATGACGCTCTTCCCTCTCGCTCGTACTATTGCGCCTTTCGCGCCCCTGTCTGGGACGTCTCACGCGTTGCTCGTGGTTCAGCGTGGTCGGTGCGTTTCTCGTGGCGTTCACCGTATTTGGAGGCAGCACTGCGATCAATCCGACCATCGCCGGGTGCGTTTCACGCTTTGGATAGACCACCCAAGCTAACGCGCCTCTAGCTGGTTCGCGTTCTACTTTCTAGGGTTACGATCCTGCGTTGGACCTATTGGATTTATGACCAAGAGGAACGAGCTGTGTCTGCTGGTGAGCATGGAAGAGGTGCGCAGAGGTGAACGCGATGGGCGAGAGTGTGCACTGACGAACCTGGCCAGAAAACGAGTTGTTCAGCATGATCCTCTACGTCAAGCATAACTAGGAGACGGGTGCCGTCAAAGATGGAGGCCAACGCAAAAAGTAGGTTGGTGCGCTTTATGTCCGAAGCTCGCGTTGACATATGCATACAGTCCTGGATGAGGCGTTTCCAGAGATAACTATGACTCGGTGTGACCGCCTTTCTCGTTGAAAGAGCCAAGACTCATGATGTAATGCGGGTGCTCATCGAAGGAGAGTTTAGTCCACAGACGGTAGCAGCGCTCGCTCACCGACTCGAGATTCCAACGTCGTTCTGGATGAGGATGATTAGCTTGTAGATGGTGGGAAAACCACAAAGAATACGATACACCCAGTCTCAGCGTCATGCACATTTGTGCACAAGAATCCCGACGGCGGCGTCACTTCTAAATGAGCTCAAGCGCTGAAGTGTACTTCAGCGCTTAGTGATTACCGAGCCTCGGTTCTGGATACCGTAAAATTACCTTGCCGGAAGCAAGGGTCATAAGTTGTTGATGATTGATTGTCTTCCCACGCGTCACGCCGCAACTGCTGCACTCGCAAGTCAGAGCATCATGGGTGCAACCGCATGTGAGTCAGTAGCGATACGGTGGTAAGATTGCTAACACTCCCGACAGACGTCCTTGCCACAGTGGACATTGCCTTCGCGATATAATGCCGAGGCCGGACGACACACGGAGGGTCAGAGGGAAAAAACGACGGCAAGGCATAACGAAAGTCCTATGTTTTACGTGAAAAAAGGGCATGCCTAGTTAGCGTCCGACTTGGTCGTAGTCAAGGACTCGGGCAGCAGCATGACCGGTCTGCGCTTTCCTACCCTTCCCCGTTCTCCGTTCATCCGTCTCCAGGTTGGGATCTCCTCTAAGAGTACTTTGGCCAGCTCGAGCTTCTTGAGCTCCGCTTCTCCGAGATTTGCGTCAATTTCTCGTGGCACAATGCGTTCACGAACAAGGTCATCATGCAGACCTCCATCGCATACGAAAAGGCTTCGGTCCTCTTCCTCATCACAGCCACGCACTCCTTAGTCGCCGCATCCCAGAACAAGTCCGATTCCGAGGGCTCGAAGCTCGCCTTTCACTACTTTTACACCTGAGCCAGCATGCTCCCCTACATCAACGAGAACTTTCTGCACGCCCCCTCGACCGACCTCAGTCATGACGTGATCAAGTTCCTCGTCGGCCTTATCCTCGCACAGGCCACCGAGGTCTTTCTCGAGAAATGCATTGAAGAGAAAAAGGCAAACACGCTCGTCCCAAAGATCGCGTCCCAGGCCGCGTCTATGTACACCTCCCTCTCCGAAGAAGTCAAAGACTTTATGGGCAAGGGCATCTTCGGTCAGAATTGAGTGACCTTCATACAGGTATGACCAAACTGAACCATCTTGTCAATCTCACCCCGCTCCAGATCAAGCTCAAGCTCTTTGGATCGCTCGCTCAGTTTTACCGCGCCCAAGTCGACAGCAAAGCAGGCGACCTTGGCAATGCTCTCGTGTGCTTTATGCTTACAGAGATGCTCGCCAAGGAGAGCAACCATTCCGCCCAGTCATTCTCGAGCCTCTGGTCGCACGTGTCGCCCACTCTTTCCGCCGATGCTGGATCCTCCATTGTCGAGTGCACAAAAACCCATCTGCGAGTCTGCATAGACCGCCATAGGCCATGCAGCTAGACATCGTGGACGCAACACCTTACATAAATTCCCCCAGTCTGCATCATCGAAATGGCAGAAAGACGACGTATTTTATGTGTAGCCACGGGTGCAACACTGCTCTAGAGCCTGGGATCAAGCAGATCATCTTTCGGATGCCTATGAGGGTGTGGACCATGGGCACGCTGGCAGCTTTGACCTGCCAAGTTATATTTTATTCGACAATCCAAGTCGGCCCCAGTCGTCGTCGGAAGGAGACGCTAGTCACGCAACTAGCATTAGCAGGGTAGGCATGAATGGGCAACGATAGGAGCAAGTTCAGTGACTGAGCAGGTACGACGACAATGCGCTAGGGGGGCATTTGTGGGACTCCGCATGAACTCGGAACACTGAAGTTCCTTGTCACGGGGAACCACTAGACAGATCGATGAGGGTATGTGTGCTGCCTCACATGCATCCATGATACCTCCGAGTCTTCTTCGAGAAAGCTTTCGTCTCTTTCTGATCCTTGTTTTCGGGTTTAAAGGAACGTAGACTCGGATGGCCTCGACTAGCAGCACAGTCGTGGGAACATAGTACAGAGCTTTTCGAGGCCTATGTAACTTGTAATGTAGGCTTGACAGTTACGCCCATCATCTTCAGCCCATTAAAATTTTTCTGTTATGGCACCAAGAAAAAGAAAACAAGATGATTCTGTGCGAGCCGCAAGTACATGTCAACATTTTTTTTATGTTCTGACGCATTTGTCACCATAGAATCCGCCCAGTGATCAACATCGCGAATCCGAGGGCCTGCTTCTCGACTCAAACGAAGTTCAGATTGTCGAGAAGCTTGACCCACAAGTCCAAGAGAACTGGCGTTTACAACGAGGTGTTAAGCAATCTTTGATGGGATATGCTGTCCTCGACCTCATTGAACACGCTGACAATCTCCTTTTTGGTACTTGGAATTCCCGACCACTCAAGCACCTCCACGTTCTCCGGTTACGGACCTCGTTCGAGAAAAATGGCTTAGAGCGATTCGAGGAAAGATCGGTCATTCCTCTAGTTATCGATCGTATGGTTGTGGATAGTTCTACCCTTACTAGGGACATCTCCGATGCTGGCAACCTACCGCTCCTCAAGTTCTGTTCTGCTGACATCCCTTCCATCAAATGTGCTGGTGGCCGTCACCGGTTCGAAGCTCTTAGACAATACGTCGAAGATGTTAAAAAAGCGTTTGCCAGCATCCAGGAGAGGCGCGAAAGTATTAGGGCCCATCCTTCTGACGAGTTATCGTCTGAGGATATTATTTACTACAATCAAGCGTCGGTGAAGGAGCTACAGCACCTCGGCGGCATCATTAATTTTGGCGGTAAATGGTTGGTTGCAGTTTATGATGAAAGTGCGTTGTTATTCCTACCAGTCTTATCCAACTAATATTCACTCTTTGGTAAAGCAACGTTACTCCAAGAGGGCATCGAGCTCGCCCAATACCTTAGTCGAAATGAGACGAAACATGTTTACATGGAAACTCAAGAAGAGCGCGTCATCATGGAGATTCAACTTCTTGCCACTCTGTCCAAGGATAAACGCGCTGAAAGGCTGAAGGAACTCCGTAGCAGGAATACTACCAAGAAGGTTGACCCTTTACTTATTGTTGTCAACTCCGATTCTGCGTTCAGGGCTACCGAAGTTCTCGTTAATAGCAGCTCCCATTTTTTGGAGATGCCAGAGATGAATATTCGCTGGCTGCATAATCAACTATGCGGTCTTCATGGAGGAGTACGTATTCAACTTTGTGTCCACAACACTTGTATTGATCTACCTTAGCTCGTGTGTGCGGCTATTATGGCCATGGCAGAGAAACTCGATTTGTGTCTCACTGCGGTCCCGTTGGATATGAAGAGCGTTGAAGACGTACTTGAAGCTTCAATTGGGGACGTTTCTACTTTAAAACAACGAATGGATCAATTGTGTCATGCCGAAAGGTTCAATACGCCAAAGAAATTACTTTCGGTGAGCCTCCTAATCCTTCAATGAAATGAAATGAGTGATATGAAACAGTGAACCCCGTAGCAAATATTGGCCGTGATCGAGAACGCGTGGCAGGAAGGCATGCAAAAACCAGCGATTGACTCAATTGGTTGTGTAACAGATGACGAGTACTCTACTGCGTTTGGACAATATGTCTCTGAGGCGACCAGTGCCTTGTCAGAGCTTCTGAAAAATCCAGATCTTCGCGAAGAGATTCCATCTTCCCTCCATCCGTTCCTTGATTCCATTCCCGCAAAATTCAAGCTCGTGTCTCTGGATCCCACAAGCATAACATATGGGCTTCCGGTCCTAACTCGCGGTCCACTCTCAGTGTTGGCCTCTCATTTCGATAGAATCCCGTTGGCGTTAAAAGAGGTGCGAGTCTTCATCTGTCAATACGCTTTGTAATCAATCTGTTCCATAGATTTCTCGCTGGTTTGATCCCCTCGTCGATTACCTTGTTTGTTTTTCCAAGTCGTCAAGCTCGCCCTCATATACGCAAGCTGCTATTGATGCGTTGAAGACATATGGCAGCCTACAGAAAAATTGTCCCTCGGACGCTTTGGTTGGTTTCCGTTACCACCAGCCACTCAACTTTTGTTCACGACATGGATTTTCCCTTTTACGCAGCTACTTGGCACAGTACTCAATGAATACGGTGCCTGCCTTTCGCTGGAAGTGGCTTTGCCTAGCTTTGTTACCTCCCACACACCCCGCGTTCAGACTGCAAAGGACTTGGCTCTTGTCTTTCCGTTGGCCAGCGCTAGCAAAGATAACACTATTTTGCATCAATCCCAGCCAGCCGACGATACAGGCAAACAACAGAGAATGAGACGGGCTGAACGACCTTCACAGCAAGAGCCTCAGGCCACTGGGAAAACACAATTAACCTTGCTCAAAGGTCAATCTGAGTCGTTGTTCAAGGCGATGAATGCAGCTTGTAAGCCGAAAGATGCTATTCCCCTCAAACACAAGTCCAATCTAGCCATCCAAGGGACACAGCTCCTTCTTCACTCGTCCTGGGATTGGAAAAATGTTTCCAGCAGTTCCCGCAGCCGCGAATTCCGTAATGTCGCTGGGGTGGCTATCTTAGAGTTCAACATTACTGCTGAATATCGCGGAGATCTCATTCAAACCGTGACTGCTGCTTCGTATCTTCGTTCGTCTCTTACCGCTCGATTTGGAAAGTATACGAAGCAGTCCACAGCCCTAGTCACCAAACGTACCTCTGCACGCGGCCCTTCCCTCCTGTTTTCATTTCCTGATCAAATACCCACTTCATCCACGACGGTGGATACCTATGAAGCCTTTGATGTCTCGGATGCGTTGAACCTTTGGACTTCTTATCGAGAGCGTCAGAGCGACCATGAAGCTATTCAGAAGATTGTCTATACCGTGGAGAAATGTTCACTATCGTGGCGAGATCCCTATAATTCTGACCAAATCAAATTACCGGGATTGAACAAGGACGTGCACGATGCGTTGGCGAAACTCGTTGAAGTAAGCTAACCCCTTCTACATTGGTACCTTTCTAATCATGGATTATAGGAGTTAGAAAAGAATGCCTACCGCAAACGCTTAGGTGATTTGGAAGCTGATGTTTCCCAGGAATCTAGTACCAGCCTCGGTGTCGTCTTCAGAGGTTGTGAAGCTAGAAACTTCTTACCGAGTGGGAAAAAAGGAAAGAAATCGAACGCTGCCAACAATCTACTTCCACGTATATCTGACAAACTTCCCATTACTACCCCGGAAGGGGAAGACTTTCAAGAACAAGATGATGACGATCACGTGGATTGCGACCAGATTCAAGCGAGCGACTGTCAAGATCTACGAGCAAATGTGGACGCACAAGACCAGGGAGATAGCGATCACATCCAGGTAGTTGATCTTGAAGACTTGCAGGGAGACCAAGACCTTGGGGAACGGAAAGGCGATAATCGGACTCTACTCGGGGCCATGAAAGCTGATGGGGATACTCGGCAGGAAGCTAGCGATCAGAATGCATCTCAGGTAATTGACCTTGGGCATCTGCCAGCAAACATTTCCACCGCGTGTCACGCCCCTTGCAATGAACCATTCACGCCACTTGCTAATCCATCTCCCGAGGCCACGCAGAACCCCACTAAGCCATTCTGCTCTCTTAAGCAAACGTGGAAAAGGCCACATAGTTGTGATGATGGTGGTGAGCCAGCCGAAAAAAGGTCTGGAACCTTGCTAACTACCAGGTTCTTGTAAGAATCTGAACCTGGTGGCCGTATTCACAAGAAGCGGATAAGAAGATTCGCGCAGTGTTGAGAATGTCTAGTGTATTATTGCGACAAATTACAGTTAGCTTCACTGTTTTCGTAAAACACTTGCCTTAGAATTACCTTATAGCGGTTTGCAAATTGATGCGGAAATCGTACTTCGGATGTTGCTGGGGTAGGACCTAATGACCATGCTTGTAGTAGTACATGTCAGATTGTGAAAGTTATACTGTCAATGTTTTTTAAGTAGTGATACAGCTGGTATTAGGATTATGTACAAGTCTTGGATTCCAGCATAACTTCAGAAAACAAATCTAAAATTTGTACTGTGGTGTGGAGTCTCGGATCTTATTCTCACAAATGATGCGGTACCAGAACGGAGGGATGTAGTCAATGGTGCGAGATCATCCGACGGGTACTCGCGCGCATACTCTTTGCCGGCGCAGCGCAGATCAGACATCGGTACTCCATCTTGCTGCATCAACTATCGTAGCGTCTTCGCTGTCGTGGGTCACTGCCCACATGATCAGTAGTTGAAAACTGAAACGCAGCGGGACCGTGACATTCAAGTTGTGCGTATCTCGATCATTACCACTGGCAACCTTTGTCCCAGCAGCTTCGACTCTAACCCAATTCAATAACACTACCAGGAAATTAGACCCGTCAGTCCATGCGACAACCGATTCGAGTCATCGCTTCACACTAAGCAAAGTATCTTGATCCACCGCACACGTTCGGACTATATCAATAATATCATAGAACGACCATCCAAGCTGGGCTGGTACCTCTAGCTTAGTAGGTCTCTAAAGCCTCGCTTCAGCTGCGCCATTTCAAGCATAATGTGATCCTGTAGCCTATCACGTTCACACTTCCTTTGCGTCCGTGCCCTCCGGCTTTGTCCTGACAAGTGGGATTTGGGGCTTAGTCCTGCTCGTAGTGAGCACTTGCTGTGGCAGAAGGCGAGGCATGAACATGGAACGAGGACGCCGCAAGTGTGCATATCATGACAGAGTTGAAACATTGAACGACCACTTAGTAGATCGGCTCAATTTAGTTCTATCATCGAACCCCTGGGGTAGGTCAGGGAAACCAGGATTGTGGAGTGCTGTGGTCATACATATTGGTATTCTATTACATCGTTCAAGTTGCTCATATAAACCATCCTCCAATTCCTCACCTACTATCTTGATGTAGACACTACCGTTGGATGCAAACGCGTCATACACATCCCGTCCACTACTAGTACATGCCATACGTAACATGTCACGGTAAGTCACATGTCTGATTTCCTATGTAGCATCGTCTAGCAGCGCAGTGATGGTAGCACATAGAGCTGAATGTACTAGCACAATGTAAAATTTCGTTCGTCAAAGCTTTCTCTTTGGGCGTCACAAGTTGAACGGTAATCTCAGTAGGACATGACGAAATTGTAGCTTTGTCATGTGTCATAGCCGCTGGTGTCACGCATCACACAGGTTGTCGATTGAATGGGTACGGGCATAACACCTAACTAACACATTTGTTATCCTTGATCACGAATGGGATGAGCAACATTCGTTCACCAGATCTGGGCTCAGTGAAACACACAAAGGGCTTAAATATGTGCCTGAAAACATCGACAAGGCCGACGCTCTCGATCCACCGATTTCGGAAGTCAATGACAAGTCTATGCAGGGCATTTCCGCAATGACTGGGACTTACTACATCCATGACTACTATGACTTCCGCTGCATTGTCGTAGATGGCACATGTCCCCTTCGGTGCATCATTAGTGGATCTAACCACATCTCCCCCCAGACGAGGACGCTTAGCCTAGTCCACTGCAGTACGAAGGTGCCGACGTAGACAGCTACTATCCGAACGCACTTGATGTCGTCATCAAGCAGCCCCAGATGGTGGTGCAGAACGGGACGCAGACGAAGACCAAGGATGCCCCTCTCCGAACTGGGACCAGAGCCAGAACCAGTGGATGACGATCCCGCTGGTGATTACCAACCGGCCCACAGAGCAGAAGCCCTCAACCATCAAACTATATCAAACTCAAGTTTATGTACTTTGGGTGGTGCCTTAGTTTGTGACGGTCAGTAAGCCTTGTCGTCGTTCTGAGCTCATTTGCTTTGCGCTATAAGACAACCCTCTAGAACTTCACCACTTACAAAATGAACTCGCGAAATGGCATGATGCTAGTAAATGAATGACGCTAGCATCCAAGAAGAGATCAAGGCCCGAGAAAAAGACGGTCGCGATGTTACGAAGGCGACACGGTACACTGCATCTTCTCTCTTTGTGTGTATGACTGTCTGGAGTAGATAGGACTAACATTCACATTGACGGAGCTCAAGTACTTGTTCTGCGGCATTACAGTACAAAAGCTAGTACAGCAAATTGGATACACACGCGATACTTTCAAAGTCAGACGTTCGCGTCTCTCGACTTGTTTGTTCATTCAAGTTTGTGAAGCACAAGCGATGCCTCTGAGCCAAGACGAGTTGCTAGAGTACTATGCATCCATGACTTTATGACGGTGAAGCTCGCTAAACCTTTTTCTAGGCCCCCAACTGAATTTGTAGAATTTACTGAGGAGCACAATGGTTACCTCGTCGAATACCTCGCCACGTGTTACCCTCAGCAAAAGGACCGCAATCTTGCTGGGACGTTTCAACGGCTGATGGATAATGTATGTTCTTCTTCTTTGTATCAGGTCCCGGTGGTACTGATGCTTTGGACTTCAGGAAGACGAAAGGTGGCCCTGGTCCGTACTTCACTCTGAGGAGTCTTGGCGAGATTACTATCTCAACAACTTGGAACGCTTTACTATACTCATCCAAGAATACCAGCAAAAGAATGGTATTGAGGTACTGGAAGACATGGACGTTGATCTGCTCGCTGAGAGGACAGCCACAAGTAACGTCAGACCAACTCAGAGTGCAAAATTTATCAAGCCCATGGCTGAGGAGATGACACCTGACAGGTACGTTTATGACGTGTGTAAATGCTCATGTTTGATTAATCATGGGTAATCCAAGCACACCAAGCTCGGAATCAATGTCGCTGCCAAATCATCTCGGTATCGCAATGTCTTTCACTGAGGACTTGGAGACTCACCGTCTATCTCAATCACCGGAATTGGAGCTACGACCACGACCAGAACCTCTTCCAACATTGCCAGTGGAGTGTTTACGGCAACAAGACTATGAGAAAAGGAACACTCGCAGACCCCATACACGCAACTTGGACCGTATTGTCTGCTCCCAGTCGGCCTCCGAGTCACCCACCCCTACACTCTCAACTCTTTTCAAGGGTTCATCAGTTTCTAGAAAGCCACAGAATTTGCTGCGATCAGTGCCCCTTTTTCCAGATGTTACACTTGCATCCTCCAACAACATACTTGCGCCACCTCCAGTATTTCGTATTCCCCACCCGCCAGATCTACAGGTTGCAGCATTCCATGGTCTCGAGCTAATCTTAGGAAAATTGTCAGCAAATCATGGGTTTACACTAAACATCGTAAAGGCAGTGTACGAACGGCTCGAGAGTTTGGGGGAGCTTGACGAGGTGCTGAGAGGAATGAGAGAAGCAGCAGAGACTTTCGGAGAGTGGGAGATTGAGAGGAGGAAGCAGCAGTCGACTGAGGATGATTGATACCCTAGCCGAGTTAGAAGAGTGCGAGACTGTAATTAGGGTAGCACGGACAAGTTCTTCCTACCTGAGCTAGGCTTGGTGTCACATCGACTACACACTGACTGCAAGTCTAGTATTTATGTAATCAGTGGCACGGCGTGACAGGGATCGTTGACAATGTACTACATGTCTTACAGCTCTGAAGTCGGCGTTTGAGTAGTGACAATGCTGAAGGAACCAGAAATTGTACGATGATGCTGCCAGGCTGGTAAAACCTCGACGGTCGTGTTTGTACTAACATCGTCCACAGACCTGATAAATCGACAAACTACATCGCCAACGCAAGATGAAATGGTCTAGTCCGGGCTTTCCACACCTCAGGCTCCAAGCACCATCTGACACATAAAGTGGGACACAAGTATCTTCCAGATTGCAGCGGTCGATCTGCTCAATCGAATCGCGCTTATCAACAGCGACTCAGAGAGACTCACACCAGCCTGAAGCGGGGAAATTGAATTACATAAATCTGGGTTTGCGCTCACTGGCAAGTTGCTGCGACAGTTCAGGTAGCATTCCTGACAGAGTGTGTCATGAGATACATGGAGGGAGGTCCCACAGGCGACACCGTTCCGACGACAGATTGGAACCTAAGGAATTCAACTCCCCAGCCCCGATCACCCGGACCCTTCAACGCACAAGAAGGTATGCGGCGAATTTGGGGTTCCCTAGTTCGCAATGGACTTTTCCTAGAGTCCTCCATAATATTAGCGCTTGCGGTTCTCAGCAAATGAGGCGTGGTGGGAGATCGGGTCAGCCAATAGTACTAAAATTCACTCCAAGACAATATTCAATTTCCTTTACATAACTCTGAGTTGCGTTCAACTGTGAATACGGCTCTCGGCTGACAGACTGCACTTCCAAAAAAAAGTAAGGCTGTACTACTTTGATTGGCCATGGTGATGACTTACTAGTAGACGTGGCATTAGGCATGAATGAGGCTAATTTGTTCATTGTCGGAGACATTCCTGAAGCACTGTTCGCGGAGGACGGCATCTCGCAATCAGAAGTCGAGCACATCATTGCTCTTGGCCGAGGCAGCAACGAGACTCTCATCAATGGCTTCTACAAGCAGCCTCCCAAAACTGTCAAGCTCACAGAACTTCGCTCCGACTTCCAGAAGAACTATACTAGGACTGCCATGCAGCGGTTACGAACAAGGCAACGCATCCACATTGACGAAGAACTAATTTACCAGAAGGAAAATCCAAATCTGGCGTGGAGTGCGCTAGAGCATTTTCTGGACTACTACCTTCTTGTGGCGGCCCGCAAAGGTCTCGACGTCATCTTACCAACAAGTCGTGGAGATCCAAGCTACGTTTTTAAGCTGGATCTTCATAGACGGCACAAGCAATGGAAGGCAAGATACGCCGACCTCGAGTTTAACACAAATGGTCGTATGCTGTATATCGGCACGTATGGTCAAGAAGAAGTATGGCTCGCCATGGTTCCCCGTACCTTTACAGGCGATGAAGCTTTGGATGATGCTAGGCGTCCAACCCTTGTCCAGCCACCGAGAGCAACCTCCTGTCTCAGCGAGAAACACTTCTCCCAGATCATATCCTTCCTCGCATATCAGCTCAAATCGCAATCATTCCGCGACATCTACCTTCGAGAAGACTTTCCTGCAGATCTGACGCTGGATGGCATGCGAAACGTGACGAATTTACTGTAAGTCTTTATTTACACATTTCCCCGAACAGTGGAAATGCGCGGAATGGCTTATACGGTCTTTCATGGCCTACAGCATGCGCATATCCACTGTTAGGTTTGTAGAATGCACCATGCTGATGAAAATCAAGTGGTATAGCGCAAAATAAAGCTGTTCATGAGCTCCGTCTTCAAGATGTAGAAGAGTTACATTCCTCGATCCGGGATGGCTGGGATGAGTGGGTCCGAAATGCAACTACTAGTGACGTTGAAGGGTGGCACAATGACTATTTCCTCAAGGACAACGTTCCAATAACTATCGCCGTTAGATATGGGCAGAACCAACCCGTCTGTTCGTCTGTGCAGGAGGAGAGGATGGAGGAATCAAGACACTGGCAGCGTCTCCATGACTACACGAACATAAGGTCTATAAGTGTGGCATTGGCAACACATATTCAGTAAGCATCTTTTTCTATGTTGGCGTTGCTTAGAAATGGAACTAAGCTATGCTGCAGATCAGTTCCAGTGCTTAGATGGGAAGACATACCGAGAGAGGAAATAGAAGAGCAGCATGGTCGAGACATATTCAGTGCTCCAGATCCACACAGTCGTGAAAGGGTTAACCTTGGTGAACACCCAATGCTTGACGAGACCGGACAAGAGAACAAGATTTATGATCGGAACGGATGTCGTATTCCACGGAGGCACGCAATCATAGATTCACCTGTTTATAACGGGATGCTCTTTAACTTATCCACGCTACACCATCTCTTCCAACAACTGGACGAATTGAATGATGAACCAATGGTCCCCCACTATCTGTATCCGATGGCTTGCCTAAAGTCTTATGGGCACTTTCAGGCCCACGGGGTAATGACACCTTTCGCGACGAAACTAAAGGCATTGAATGTTACCCTCGGGCGGAAGTTTGGCGAAAATGAAGGAGGAGATGGAATTGACGCAAACCAAGGGTACCTATCCAAGTCGTTTGTTGAAGGGGTCGCATGTCAAGGGTACAACATGCTATCTCACCGAGTCCGCACCAGAGGCTGCCATCATGAAGTTCAGCTCGGTCTACTTACAGCTGCCTTGTCGGGGACATTTGCCACCACGATTGCAAATGCCAATATTGCTCAGAGATTCCTTCGCGATTGTAGCTGGTTGCCTTCTGACCGCTTTCATGAGAAGATAACAGGAACTAACATTGACACATCTACTCGCATTGAAAATGTCTACCGGATTTCACTTCACAAAATACCTGATCAGTACCGCAATGGCAGGTCAGTACTTTATTTGACACAATTCTTTATAATTCTCTGAACCGATTGTGTAGAACTGTCTTCAATGAGTTCATCGTTCCATTGGCTAGCATCTGGTCTAACGCTGAGCTTTTGGAAGAAATCAAGAACCACCTGATAATCTTCCGGGAGAATGTAAGTGATTCCACCATTTGGGCAGACTCTAAACTAAGATGTTATGAAGGTTTTACCTGGAATATTTGAATGGTCGACGTATGGAATCTGTTGCTTACTGAAAGAGATCTGGAATGAGTTCAAAGAAGATACTGCTGGCCCGGAGAAGAAGGAAGTCTCTCATTATGTGGTGGAAACAACAGCCACTTTGGAACGAGCGTTGAATTACGCTCACACGGGTAATGCAAAAGTACTCACACGTGGCCTAATGGACTCATTATGGGTGTCCCTTTCCCTTCTCCATGATGGTCTACCCTCTATATCTCCGATTATCGTCCCACCGGTACACAACGTCGCCAAATTGGTCATCCGCAAGCATGATTGGCCGACGAAGTCTAATGAACCCTTGATGGCAAGTAAGAAATCCCAAACTATTAACTATGGACAAGATCATTACGAGGTTCCTACTATTTACCATTCAGCGTTCATGTGGATTCTGATTCCAGTACCAACAGGGATACCTTGCGAGCTTTGTAATCCGTCACGCTCTGAATCATCTGTCTGAAGATTATCATCCTTCGCTCTCACACCAGGCGAGGGTTTCACTATTCGCATTTGAAAGAGCTGCCAAGGTCTACGTATCTGATGTGGTTGCCCTCGTGGTAGAAGGCGTTCGTGATGAACTGAATGAGTGGACAAATGCGGAAGATCCCATCTTGCGTGGATATGCTCACGACCGTAAAGTCGCATTGGCTGCATGGCAGAAACAAGACGATCCTCTTGCGTACGGAAGTCATACATATGCACACCTGGTTCGGACTGTACAATCAAACCAGCGTAACCTTGGCAATGGTTTACCCTTGTCTCGCATTGGTCAACAATCCCTACGCTGGTTCTCCGAACAGGTCGTGGAATCAGTCATCAAATCTGGATCCCATATCAAAGCTCCATTTTGGAATGGCGGAAGATCGTTTCCTGTCTTTAAATATGCTATTTCAGAGGCCCAGAAACTCTTCGAAGGGAATCTGGTTGACCCTAACATCCGAACAAAAATCGTAGAACTCATCACGAGAGCGGTATCCATAAATAAAATATTCAACATCCCGTGGAGTCCAGATCATACAGGCAATGTAGGGCGCCCTATTGCAACGGTCACCCACAAGACCTGGATCAACCTAGGCCAAATTATCGCCATCTCAAGCAACATTCATGATGATTCCCCATTGAACGCCCTCCAACGCGCAACTCAGAATGCGTTGTCACAAGATGCCAATGCCGATTGGTCGTGTATCGGCATTCGGGTCAAGGACTTGCACTCGATTCTCAACAAACAAAGACTCCCAAGCGAGTGGAGCCTTAGCAAGATGTCTTGGCCATCGGAATCCTACGTTCGCGATACTTATACTTGGGTACAGGGTTGCTTTGACGGCTCTCGACCATTACATCAAGTTGCGATACTAGTTGGAATTATATTCAGCAAGATCCTTCCAGATGTTTGCAACGACGTTACACCTTTCAATATTAGTACATCGGATGACTCAACGGAGCTCGTGCGACGTACGCCATGGGTCCCAACAGCATCCGACAACCGGGGGGGTATGGTAGAACCGCTTCCCTTTATCATTATGATGAGCGTATTCATCATAGCGGTCTATGATGAGGAATCACCTCTTCGAAGGCACATGAGGGCTAATCGAGGTAGCCTTGGTAACGCTTGGACAAAAAAGCATGGTGTGTTAGTCTCATACAGCAAACAATTAATCTACTGACGCTCGTCTATATTCATTAGGTGCTAAGGGGATCAAACCATTCAACCTCGTGAGGCTAGGGCTTGCCAAATCCACCGGATTGGGCATTTGCAGGTCTGCCAAATTTGAAACTCACTGGAAGCTACTCAATCCAGAAGAACTAACATCCTTCCATTCAAAACTCGTCGATGATTTGAAAGATTTACCTTACGGACCATTCCGAGCATTGACCTTGCTCGTCGGACTTGATATTGCGCGAAAACTTGCAGGAAAGTCTGAAGTGACTGAAAGGCCATTAACAAAAAGATCGGCGGAGGAGTTGCTAACAAACGATTCTTCACCAAAGCGGCCCAGGATATTATATGCATGATGGTGGAAGTCAAACATACAGGTTGAATGGTGTTTGAAGTGGACACGAGTCAAATATAACAGTCGTCTATAGCTGCTTGGTTGAAATCACCTCGTATACTATTACTTAATGACTACCACTTAGGTTTTGGTTCACTTCAAGTTGTTGAACAGTGCTTCCAGCGCTCAGGTCATATTGCTATGTGGACCTGTTCGGAGATGTGTATATGTTTAAGTGGTAATAGCCATACTGTGGGGCCAGCGATGAACACACATCATGATTCAATGTATGTCTCATCAGAAGAACCACAGGCGGACCCATCTCCAAACCCCACACTGAACTTGAGACCCAAATTGGTGAGGAAGCAGGTTCCAGAGAGTGGCTGCTGCACGTTCAATCACAAGTAGACAGCGCGACTAGCCTGCCGAAACCTGCATTTTCCGGCGAGTGTCTTTGCCTCAGGAAAAACCTCTTGAGCAAATTCAATGAAATTTAATCAGATTGAGTCAGATCTCATGAAATTCTCTCAAGTCCTCAATTTGCCTCAATTTGATTGAAATACTTAAGTCCCCTGTTACACGCCCAAATTAAGCCTTGGGCACAGTGACATATGACGGAAATCATGAAAAGAGTGTACATTAGAGCCTCTACGGACATCATTGCTACGTAATTCTAAACTAATCATACAGTGTGCACAGTATGTTCGGGAGCGTGTGTTTGCGTGACATTACCCTGTAGATGTTGGCCCAATAACAGAAAATGCGCCAGGGGATAACCAGCTGCTATCTAATGAATGCTTTTAATTCTGTTCTGAAATGGTCAAAGAATGAATACCTGTGTGGTGTACTGACCTGGATGTCAGTGGGACGTTTGTGAGTCCTTCCATGGACCTGTTGCTGACAAATCTGAGCTATCTGAACTGGGTCATACGGGAGATAGATGACGATACATAGCCCTGTGGTCACGCGGTACATTGATCAGGCATTTTGGGTAGGCTTGCAAAACGTCACTGTATGTCTTCGTGAGCGTTGCTCGGCAAGAGAAAGGGGAAGGCCATATTTTATCCACGAGGCAAGATGAATAATTAGATTTCTATTTAACACAAAGAGAAGAGATTCAGGTAGAGTAACTCGAATCTATGTAGTAGAGGCGTGTATCAGACTGATCAGTGAGCAGGCTTGTAATAGAAACGTGGACGACACACTTGGAGGGGCACACTTCCCGCTTGCACTTGCCCATGCCTTCGAACAGGCAATCAACTCCGACCCATCTTGCACACTTTGCGTCGCCCGTGAATGTGATCACAGCAGCGCTGGATGACAATTACAAAGAACTTGGATGGTATGTCAGAGCGCTGGGGGTGACTTGGGCAATGAAGTTACTTAGTTCTCCGTGGATGTGCGACGATAAGAGTTGATGACTCAGAAGACAGGCGAACGCAACTAGCCTTCGATCTGGATACCCTAAGCACTTGTGGATTATTGACCGGCCGGCGAGAACCATGGGAAAGCGGTCAGGAGGAATATTTTGCAGCAGCGTGGAGTGCAGTCCTTTGAACAGCGACAGAAAAAAAAGTCGAGGTATTTCAGTGGAGCGGCAAGTCCATTTTCACGAGTGATTGTGCTGGGGCGAGGCTTGGCAGGCGAAATAGCTTGAGGAGTGTCCCCAACAAGAAGGGAAACCGGAGTGGCTGTGTTTGGTTCGCTGTTATTGAGAGAAGACTGGGAGCCAGAGGAAGAGGAATCAGGATCGGAGGCAGAAGCGGAGGTCTCTTGCATCATGATGTCGAGGTCAGAAACGAGGGTCTCGGTTTGCTCAACGAGATAAGAGGACAATAGCGATAGATCGTCCATGGGATCAACAATGCTGAGGATTTCATCGAGCGGAAGCTCGATGGTTGGACCACGAGATGAAGTGTTCGTGACATCTTCACCATAGTTCATGGCACTAGAAAGAGAAGGGTGAACGGAGAGGAGGGTGGAGGGACCGAAGTTGTTGGAGAAGAGAGGAGGAAACCGAAGGAAAGGTTGGTCGGACGCTTGCACATCCGGGAGCCAGCTGGAACGTCTGTGTCACGGTGGGTGGATCTGCCACCAGCGACATGTGCACAAGTGGTCGGCGGCCACGTCGAGTGAATGTTTCCTTGAACTCCGCAGAAGGTCTGAGGTCGGGCTTTGGGACGGTAGCACTCAGAGTGGCAGAAGTAGGTAGATCTACCGAGAAAGTAAATTGCATGTGTTTAATAGTGCCGGGTTGTGCGTTCTGGCTAGCCTCGCCGCTGTGTTCCCTTTCAACGGCGCGCTGGCGTATGAGATCAGTGGATGCGTTGGGTTTAAAGTCTGAGGCGTCAAGCTCCTCGATGCTCCTATGGGAGGATGGTCAGGGTACAGGGCGGCTGCTGAAAGTGGTGTTGGGACACACCTGCCCTTTTCCTTGTCGAGTTTGTCGCCCATGTTCCACGTTGGTCTGAGGGCATAGTGAGAACATGGCAGCGATAAAGAGAATTGTACTCACCTAGTCCTTTCTGGCGCTGATACAGAGATCAACGTTGAAGGGCCTGCTCAAAGAATAGGCAGTAGTTCTGGTACGTTTCGGGATGATAATGCGGCTGAATGTGGCCCTTCCTCAGAATCAACTTCAGGGCGTAGTATGCTTCTTCCTTCATCAGATCTTTGATGATGGTGAAGCTAGCTCTATTGTGGCAGATAGCAAGCATCAGATACTACACTCACACCGGATGGTTCACAGGACAACGTACCTTTTAGAAACTTGGGCAGAATCGTCGGAAGTGTCCTTTGCTTTCGAAGGGTGCACTTAATTGCTCCATTCTCAAGAGACGGCGTTGAGACGATGCATGTGGTCTGCTAGTGGAAAGTTTGTCGTTAAAATCTTGATCTTTCGCACGTGGGATGGAACAGGTGCGACGATGTGCGTCGATGTGTCGGGAGTGAGTATGAGTAGTCCGGATGGCTACCGGAAGTTGCTGCTGAATGGCATGGTGCGGCGGCGAGTATTGCGCATGCGGGACGATCCAGGGGCCACGTATTGTCGTGACTCATGCGGGTCGGAGGAATTTCAAGAGTGTTCACGGTGGCAGAAACTCTCGTTTCAGGGCGACAAGCACGACGGAGCCGACCGCAAGTCGCACGTTGATTATCACATGACCTCACAAGCTGCCTGGCCACGTTGAAATCTCCTGTCGCTCCTCTGTAATAATGTCGACAACCATCAACGTCAAAACTTCTCTTGGACCGAATGGTTTTACTACTCTCAACGCACTTGAATTATCTGTTCGTTTTCATGGTGCTATCTTTCGTGATACGCCACCCGAGAATATTGTAAGTCTTCAAGTTTCTGTGCACTACCTCAGTAACAAATCGGCATTCTTGCTCAGCCGGTGCAAATGTCTATTTGCCTTTGTGATGAATGGGCTGAACAGCCTTTGCTTCTCGTTGTACATGACATGTCCAATAATGTGGCGTATGAGCCTTTCACCTCCGTATGTTTCTCCTCCCTACCATATTGCAAGTACTTATTACCTCTAGGTCATGTTTCCCTTTCTGCCGCTCTCGTCTAATTTTTGAGCCGACTGATGTGCATCAATGGCAGCGGTTGGCGAAACAGATTGAGGAGCGCCTAGTCGCAGATCCTCTTCTCGAATTCAAACATCCGGAATGTTACCATTTGACACTGGAGCTCTTCTGGATGGCGTTCATTGCAGCTCATCCTGAATTCCCCCGGGGCAAGTGGTTTCGTTGGAGTTCGGTGATTCCAATGGAGGGCAAGTTTATATCACGCTGGATGATGAAAGGAGGGTATGGTGAGCTGTCGGATACACCTCCTCGTTTGGTCATCTGGGAGTAGTTTAGAAGCATAGTTTCCGATACAATGTCGTCGCCTTCTGCACAGTGATTCTGTTGTATTATCGCACATGTCCATCCATGTATTTTGCGTATGGTCATGAAATCTAATTGCCTCAATTCTACTGACACTGAGGCATGCCTAAGTTTCCATTTGCTCATCAAATATCGGGGAGCAGAGATGAAACCGCCTTCAAACGGGGTAATTAGTCGTCCGACTGAAGTAACAACCAGTTGAAATTAACTAGGAAGATATAAAGTACATGGAATGTTGATGGAGTACTAACACGCCTATTAGTAGCCCATCACTTCATAGCCGTCAGATAGTAGGGTGTGTTGGCAGTGGCGCAGCATTTACGAAGGATCAGTAAGATATAAGGACACCGATCGACTCAGATGGCTAGCGGAAAGGAGGATCCACATTAGAGAGCCCCAGCTTGACATGGCAGGGAGGGCAGTCTGACAGGCAGATGTGGGTGATTAGCCGTTGACGCGCTCGCCATGTACATTTACATACATCCTGACGACAGTCAACACAACCGTCATTGTACCAACATACTCCGTCCATAGTGCTGTGGGGAGGGAATAATTCTGGGTAGGCAAACCGGTGGTGAGCTATTGACGACCTTCGGTAAAAGAGTAGCTTACATTTACAAGGGGGATAACCTGGGTATAGGTAAGGAGTGTGGACACGACCGAGACGACCGCTGATGAGGGCATCAGTCTTGGTGGGAAGGCGATGGGGATTGCGCACGGTCGGACGGTGGTCGCTAAATAGTGGTTCATTTGAGTTGGTTAGAGAATGAAAATACATCAGGAGGAAGCATGTATGTGGGCAGGTGAGGGAAGACGGAGATGGACTAATATGAAGAAGCAAGGCGTACCAGTGTGATGCGTAGTTCAGGGTTTCAAATTTGTTGGCAAACTGCAGTATCTTGATGCCAGGGTCAAGAGTAAAGGACGTAGGACAAGCACTTGGGGGAGGTGGACAGGAAGGGCAGTGGGCGTTCGGAGTGCCTGATCGCACTGATGGAGTGGTCAGCGTAGAAAGACCAACGATGCCTACTACTTGCTCTCCGTGCAGAGGTTCAATGCATCTGCTGGCGACGCAAGCCATGTCACTACACCACGCATTTAGTCATTCCTGTCATCCCTGCGGGACCATGCTTGACCACTTGCCGAACAGGTGGGGCTCCTTGTCCAGGTACGCCGCCATCATCCTGGCATGGCTCGGTCAGCCCACATCACACACAGAAGCTTGTATCCACTCGCCATGCGTAGATATACCCAGGTAAGAGCGTGTTCACTCGAATGCGCTGGGGGCCTAGCTTACACTGGCATGCCATGCAGGTCCTGCACGCACATTAGTCCCACCCCTGAGCATGTCTCCGAGTGCTCACCCTGTTCGCGATGCTTCCGGACATCATGGCAAGAGAGTGGTTGGACCTTCTCAAGTGGATTCATTCAAACGCTCGAGACATTCTTGACGAAAGCGACGAGATCCTCCATCCTCGGTTCCAGTTGATCTACACGCTCGGATTCGAGCAGCATATGGACGGATATCCCAATCGATGAACGATCACTCGGCGAATCCCCCAGCTTGTGAAGGATAATGTACATGCGATTCAGAGGAATTATCCCGACTCCGTCGAGCATGATGGTGGCCCACCAGGATCGTTTCCGCGTGTCCGGATGGTGCGAGGTTCGGAGGTTGGCGAACTGCTGATTTCAATGGTCTCAAAAGACGTTATGGCGGGACGACTTCCGAATTTTGACTTCCAACATATCCCCAATACAGCGTTACGTGACGCGATTCGCAGCTTTATATCTCATGAGAATATCCTTGAAGTGCCCGATACGGAGAAGATGGTGGAAGAGTATGCCAAGGGTTCCCACCAGAGCTACTTATGGAACGGGCTATTGCTCCTCCGTGGTCTCCTGTCGTCTGATATCCTCTTATTTGCTCTTTCGGAGAGGAGATGGCGTGTCGACTATGGCCTACTTCCACAGCAGGAATATCATTATGACGAACCTCAAACGATGCTTGCAGTGCCTTATCGACCCAAGGATGTGCCAGCACCAAACAGTAGCGAGTCTGACGAATCGCCATCAATGAACAAAGGGCTATCTGAACGAATCGTATGCCTCTTAGCAGTCGTTTTACTTCCATGTGTAACTTAGCGTATGTAGCATCACTCGCATGTAAACGTCTTGTACATTATCTAGTGCATACAAGATAGTTCGCAATTGAGAGAGGCATGGTTATGAGGAGGTCAATAGTATCAGGTCTGGAGTGAGGTTGGCTCCACGTGAGTCATCCATGAGGTTGCGTCACTAGCGAGATTATTCGACTGCTGCATGTCCAGGAATACAGTCGGACTATCCAAGGAAAGCGAAAAGTCTTGCGTTGAGATATAGTCGGCGGAGATGAGGCATGAGGCGGAAGACAGATATCACCGAATGCTTGTAGATATGAATGAGTGACGAGTCTGACTGAAGATGAATGGATACAAACCAAAACAGTACACTCCCCGGTCGCAGACGACGGTGCAAGGTTGCTCAAACAAACTCGCATCAGGGTCTGGAAGGACTCATCACATTGGAGTGATCATGGTGGGGAATAGAAGCCACAACCAGGCACTGGAGGGAACATCAGGACGTCGTCTGCACCCTACGAGATGCACCCGAGATGAGGGAGTGCGCTCGAGGAGACACTCAACGTGAAGGATGCGCAAAGAAAGGCATGGGAAGAAGAGCAATCGGATGGAACCGAGACTCTGGTAGGGGGACGGAAGAGAGGCGACGAGGAGGGTAGAATTGATAGTGAGGAAAACCACCTTCTCGTCCTCGAGCGTCGGGGAGGCTTTTGTTTTTTTCTTGTTCTTGTTCTTGTTGTACACAGGTCGGTAACCAGGAGT
>JBBPTU010000429.1:0-23836 GCA_038094295.1 Tylopilus aff. beelii | reverse complement strand
GTACCCTCGCGCATTGTACTGCAGTCCTTTGTATCATCGCACAGATCCGACACGTTCAGATGCAATTCCCTCGCTGACCACACTTTCGTTACGCCACCCTATGCTTGTGCATACTCTTACGGCAAGTGAATCAAGCTACTGAACAGGATTTAACTCATGTTCTGAAAGGCGCCAAGGGTTTTCGTGCTCCACTTCTCGCCGTGGCCGCAGAAGAAGGTTCTGTATCAATCCTTGATACCTCTAGACGTCCTGAATGGGATTACGGTACGTTCATTTACGACTCTTTAATGCCAGTACTGTACTACAATATATAGAACCTCAACGAACAATTTTCCAGCCTCATGACAACGGCATATTCGACATAAAATGGAGTCTAGATGACTCGATGCTCGCGACAGCCTCTGGTGACAAGAGCACGCGAATTTGTTCTGTCGAAACGCAGGACCTACTGCAAATGCTTCAGACTCACACTAGCTCTGTCAAGTGCATCGCATGGGATCCGTCTCATCGCGACGTACTCAGCACAGGCAGCAGAGATGGGAAAATATGTCTGTGGGACCTGCGAATGGCAAGCAGACGTGCAGGATCAAGAGAAGGCATTCCTGTGCTACAGCCAGTCATTACCATTCACGACGCACATGGTCAAGTCAAATCGATTGGTGGGCGCAAAAAGCTAACCCCGCTTCCACGGAGTGTCACAAGTGTGCTTTATATCAATCCGCATGCACTGATCAGTAGCGGATCATTTGATGGGTATGTCGCTCCACTACGTTATCAGGACTGGGTATGCTTACGCGTCCTTAGTATCTTGAATTCATGGGATCTCCGTCTCCCGGTATCGGACGACAGTGCCAAAGGACAAACAAGATCTCCTTGCATGTCATCACCAAACGATGCCACAACGATGAATAGGTCAAGCCGCTCACGTGGAATTTCCAGCTCGTGTACTGGCTCTGGCCCAACGTCCGGCTTGCTCTTTGCTCTCGGAGCTGATTCCCGACTATATACCTATTCGACTGCCTCTTTGATGCCGTTGGAAGCGGAGACGCACCCAAACCTCAGAGCATCTTTCTATGTTCGACTCGCTATTTCACCTTGCGGGAGGTGGCTTGCTAGCGGGTGCTCTGGAAAGAACGGTAGTTCTTTCTTGTTCGATGTAAGCAGTGCAGGCCGCTCGTTCGCATCGTCTTATTCTAGGAGACCATCGGCCACCGCGGTGGAACTTCGTGGACAAGCGGGGGAGGTTGGTGCTGTAGATTGGGCGAATAATATGCTGGCGACCTGCGCGGACGATGGTACCGTTCGGGTCTGGAGACCTAACTACGATGTCTTCCAAAGGTGTCTAGCGGATCCCGATGCGGAACAGTGGAATTGGAGTTGGTCGCGGGACATAAACTCTTGTTCGACGTAGCTATCAGTGTCGCCTGTACTATTAGTTCGTCTAGCTATTATTCCACCTGAGTTATACATAGTGCGTCGCGCTTTCAAATAACCAGACCGCGATGAGCCTCTGCTGATTGCCAAAGGATACATTCTAATTATTTGCCGTTCCTAGAGCTGCCAGTGCCAGTGCCACACTCGGTTCGGCCCTG
Source organism: Tylopilus aff. beelii (assembly GCA_038094295.1). Classification (NCBI taxonomy): domain Eukaryota; kingdom Fungi; phylum Basidiomycota; class Agaricomycetes; order Boletales; family Boletaceae; genus Tylopilus; species Tylopilus aff. beelii. The sequence continues at coordinate 22,244 of JBBPTU010000429.1, read as the reverse complement.
GTCCAGGTCTGTAATAGCCTGGAGCTGGCCGGTGTTTCTCTCTAACCAATATCTAGTTGCTTGTAGACAGAGCTTTTGTCGTCGTACTCACCCGCGCACCGGTCTTCTAAGCATAGAAAGCTCAGGCACTGCCTGTGTGGCTGTAGACTTCACGGACTCGTCAGCGCCTGCTAAGCATTTTCGGTCGTACAAGCGCTCAAGTATACGAGCAGTGTATTTTCACCGTTGTGTTTGGGTTCAATGGGTCGTCATTAGCTTGCATGAATCGACTGACCAGCAGAGGGACTTAGTAATCAGTGAAACAACACATCTACGTCTCCATGAAGCTTTTCAGCAAGAGAGCGCGCACTCAAAGTTCCGTCCTGTCATGTACCATCTAACTGGTCCAACTTGCTTAAAGGTTAACCTCTTGTGAGAAGCAACCTAGCCAATGCTCAACATGAATGGACTCGAACTACGAAGTAATTAGGATACGTGCTCAACTACAACGGAGGGTTATACCAGTATCTGTGTTGCCTATTCACCTGAACGGGCCGCGGTAATGTAGGAAGACGACGAGAGGCCCAAGAAACCGAGCCTATTTCTTCTGAATCGCGTTGACCAGCCTGATCATACCTCATAAGAGACCGTCATCGAGCAGAAAACTCACTCACCAATCGAGACCCTCTTCTAAACCCTCACCCTTTGTCGCACAGCTACCACGCACGCTCCACTGCCTGGCGGTCTCTGCACCTGCAAGTCCCAATTGTTCGCTGATCTCTTCCGGCTTCAATGCGCCTTCTATGTCCTGCTTGTTGCAGAACACCAGGAGGGGTACACCACTCAGTTCGTCCTCCGAGAGCATGGTCAACAACTCGCTTCGTGATGTTCCAAGTCGTGAATGATCGGACGAGTCTATGACATAGATGATCGCGGATGTATTGGGAAAGTAACATCTCCAATACGGCCTAAATGGGGGTCAACCTGCGTCCTGATTGGAAAAGAATGCTTTCGCACCGGATGCTCGACTGTCCTCCCAGATCCCACACTTGAAACTTGATGTTTTTGTACTGATGACAATTAGAACGAGTAACCGGACGCAGAAGCTCCAACATACCTCCACGGTTTCGACATTGAACCCGATTGCTTCGGGTACAACATGTCAGCCAGCCTCACCAGTGAAACTACCATCCACTCACTGGGTATCGTCGAAACAACTTCGCCAATCTCGCATGGAATCGTAAGATGACTTGGATTGGGACGCTAGGAAACCATACCTGCAACCGGTACAGTATCGTGGTCTACACACAAATGTGAGACATAGGAGGTTGCCGATCGATTCCAGCTCATTCAGCGCACCTTCCCTGCCGAATCGAGACCGAGCATCAATATACGGACATCCTGGTCCTTACTCCACCGCACTAATGACGTGAGTGAGTTGAGCAATGAGGAGAAAGTGAGACCCATGTTCCGAAGAGAGAAAATAGCAAAGCCACAGAGATGCACAGTTAGCCGGAGTTTTCACAGCCGAGCGTGAGAGGCGTGGACTGGATCGAGCCTGCTCACTGACCTTTATCATTTGTGACATCGACAATTTCTCGTTAGCCTTGTTAATTGCATGTGGGCATCGAATCCATGAAGTCTGGCAGAGGTCAGACAGAACTGGCTGCCATGTCAAATTTCAAGGGTTGGTGTTTCACGGTGCTCTACGCTATGTCCAGAGTTATGAAGCTGCCAAAGAGTGACAATTTGTGATCAAATATCTTAGAAACTGGCTTCAGAATGGCTCAAGAAAAGCTAGTCTGGGTGCGTCGATCTCTGCAGCGATTCAAGGCGCTCAACTATCCAGTGACAGTCTGAGTAACGCTCCGATCAATTAAGCGTCTACACGCGTCGCGAGAGCCAGAGCAATAATTTCAACTGAGGTCGCGACATAATGGCATGGTATTGAGAATTCTAAAAAAACGATCTACAGGTGCGCGTAAAATTATAGGAATCAAGCAGAAACAGGGATCTGGGCAGCCACTGGTATTTTAATCGGGTTCCTGACAGTTGCGCCGACCCGAGAGTACTTCGTGAATGAGTTTGTCGCCAATTTAACCGCACCTGTGAAAAGTTCATCCTCCACCTTTTGTACGTCCTTCACTGGACCCAACAAAGCTTCGAACTCCTTACGGACGATATCAACAGCCGTAGCATTGACCACTACGGGTTGACCCTTCCGCAGAGTCTGGGGAACACCGGCGGCATTGATCTGGTTGTCCGTCCAGATGGGCTTCACATCACCCTTGCCAACACCAACATTCGCGCGTCCACCAATCTTTACCCAATCATTCGTGCGATTGATTTCCAATTCCGTGAAAACCGTATCAACCGCACGAATGAGACCATCAATTTGTTCAGCAGTGTGTCGAGGTGTGACAGTAACCCTCAGACGCTCTTCCCCAACAGCAACGGTAGGGTAATTGATGGCCTGAACGTAGATACCGTGTTCGTGTAATAGTTTATCGCTTGCGAGCTTGGCGAGCCCTGCATCTCCGACGAGCACTGGCACAATGTGGGATGGTCCTGGAATGACAGGGATGTCCAACCCAGCTAAGCCCTCCTTGAGCTTACGAACGTTGACTTGTTTTAAAGCGCGGTCGCCTATATGGTACTTCTGGTACGTGATAGATGCGCGAGAGCCGGCGACACTGGCCGGCGGAAGGGAGGTGGTGAAGATGAATCCTGGAGCGTAGGAGCGGATCATGTCGATGAGATCGCGTGAGGCGGCAACATATCCTCCAACGGAGCCATAAGCTTTGCCCAAAGTGCCTGCCAAAGTGATCAGAAGGGCCGAAAAAAAACCTGATACCCAGCCTACCAGTGATGATATCGACCCGGTCCATAACGCTACCCTTGATTGTATCCGAACTTTGGCCAGCCCTTTGATGCGCCTCGAAATCAAGATGTTCAGCGACTCCCGCACCGCGGGGGCCATACAACCCTACAGCATGAACTTCATCCAAGAAGGTTAAAGCGCCGTATTTCTTGGCCAAATCACAGATCTCGCTGATAGGTCCTATGCTACCGCACATCGAATAGACGCTTTCAAACGCAATGATTTTCGGTGTCTCGCGGGGCCACGTCTTGAGCTTGTCTTCTAGGTCCTCTAGGTCATTGTGCTTGAAAATAACCTTTTTCGCACCAGAGTGACGGATGCCCTGAATCATAGAAGCGTGATTGGATGCATCAGAGAAGTACACTAAACCCGGCAATTTCGATCCGAGTGTAGAAAGGGTAGCATCGTTGGCCACATAGCACGAGGAAAAGACAAGGGCTGCCGGTTTTTTGTGCAGAGATGCCAGCTCCTTCTCCAGAGCGAGGTGCATGGCGCTGTTTCCGGCGATGTTTCGTGTCCCTCCAGCCCCAGCACCGTACTTGTCCAGGGTCCGGCTGCGCGTAAGGGACGATCAGAAAATGATCGGAATATGGTGGTTTCTACGTACTGCATGGTTTCGAGGACAACTGGGTTGTTTCCCATGCCAAGATAATCGTTGGCACACCAAACCTCGACTTCATCCTTGACATTCGCAGTATGGGCGAGTGGGAACTTGCTTGCAAGCCGGTTGATGTTGTTAAAATAACGGTATGATTGATCTTTGTGTTTCTTCTCAAGCTCTGCTGCAAAAAGTTCATCGTAGTTGAAGGCGACATTGTTGGTATCTTGCCAGGCAGCGGCTGGCTCTGTGGCGGTGGCAACATGGAAGGGACAACCGCCCGCTGTCTTATTGATGGCAGCCGAAGTGACTTTGTGGCTTGAGGTAGTGTTCGCCTTAGCAGCGGCCGCAAGCTCTTCAGCCATTCGGGCGGCCGCTCGAGCAGCTGAAGCATGGGGACATTTGGCTATGTCGGCTTCGGTGATCCTGGCACCGGGGAAGATGCCTTTGCTATGATGGATTTTCTGCACGTCTGCCTGAGCGGCGACACTGGCATATCCGGCGACCATCTGGGTGGAACGCATCTGCAGAGCGGGACCCATGATGGGGCATTTCGTCGCGGATTCAGTGAGTTGGGAGAGGGCAGGGAAGCGAGACGACGCAAGGCTAGAGAGAGAGCGCAGAGTCTGAGTCTGGGTCCCGCCGAGGAAGGGACATGATTTCCGGAAGCGCGACAGGGCGACCAGCTTGTCCATGGCGGCAAATGGGCCTGGTTAAATTGCTTGAGTGGATCGAGACACTGCGGTGAGAGACTTACAGTTGTTCGAACTTCGGGGAGAATTGATGGGGAGACCGCTGGTAGACAAGGCCTCTAATAAGGCTGAAATAGAGCGACTCTGATTGGTTGTAACACGGCTTCTAAATGCGGACCCGACTATGCCAACGGCCGATGTCTCAGGCAGTACGTATAGCGATAGACACTATCCCCGTCCGAGCTATATCACATTCTCGGTGATTCTAGAGGCCGTGATGGGCGTCGTGACGATTAACTTCGCGCTTACTAGTCACCTTGCTTGACAAGGACTATAATCGTGAGAAACTGACTGATGGAATTTCCTTCCTTCTATGGTAGTCTAGTAGTCGTATGTGTAACTCAGTGTTACACAGCCACAAGTAACATAGGAGTAATAAATGGTTAGTCATACAGGATTGCATGAGGCAGACCGGTCGGCAACCGCACACGTAGCTCAAGGCAGTCCTGTTATTTCAGCTCTCGGCCTCGCCGTGGACTTTTCCGTAGTACATTTCCATCGTTCAGTACTCAGTCCTGCTCCATGTCCGCTTCGAGCTCGTCCTTATTCCTCCCTATCCCCCCTGCTCGCGACATACCTGTCACATTCTCCGCAAGCCTGAGGAGCTGGTCTGTGTAGTCTCCATCTTGGCTATGGGCACCCCGATCTTAAATCTAACCTAGGTGGACCGTCAGTGAGAGACAGGGTGCTTCAGCGGAAGAGCGTCTCCTCAGGTTTGGCACATGCCATAGGTATACTACTTTGAACTCAATTCAGTCCATTCTTTTTGTTCAGGAGGCTACCTTTCTTCTTGCCGGAAAGAGGGTCCACCCTTGTGGCCGATGGCAGCCCTGTGATTGCTCGCAGCGAACGGATAGAGCTAGCATCCCCGAAGCAGTATCTCAACACCCTTTCTATCAAGGCTACAAGTCCGTCTCCGACAGCTCCTCCACCCGCCGTTGTCTTGCACGGGTATGGTGCCGGTCTTGGCTTCTTTTTCCGGAACTTCCCTACACTAGCTACGTGGGCTGGTAATCACGGCAGCGATGTCTACGCTTTAGACTGGCTTGGTATGGGCCGGTCTGCCCGTGTGCCATTCCGAATAAAGGCAAAACGAGACGATATTCCTGGTCGCGTTCGCGAAGCCGAATCATTTTTCGTCGATTCCCTCGAGCAGTGGCGTTCCAAGATGGGCGTCGAGAAGATGACCCTCATCGGACACTCCCTCGGCGCGTATTTCAGTGTCGCATACGCACTCCGTTATCCGACGCGAGTCCACAAATTGATTCTACTCTCTCCTGCCGGTGTCCCACATAATCCCGATAATCTAACAATGCCTTCAAGAGAGCTGACCGACGAGGGTGATTCCGGCAGCTCGGCCAGTGCTCCAGCCGAACCCGCTTCTGCTTCTGCAATCCGAAATATTCGGAACCAGCAAAAAGCGATGAAGAAGGAAGAAAGTCGTTCTCGGAGGCTCTTCACATACCTATGGGAAGAAGGGTGGAGTCCATTTCAGCTTGTACGTTCGACATTTTTCTGGGGACCCATGCTCGTGGGCAAGGTTCGTCCCTCTTCAGCATTTGAGTCATCTTCACCTAGCTCACAAGCTTGGAAGTATTCGAGTCGTCGGTTCACTGGATTGACTGAAGAAGAGACCCGTGACATGCACGATTACATCCTCAACATAACCCTTGCCAAAGGTTCAGGGGAGTATTGCATATGTAAGCCTATGTGCTTGGTTTGATGTGTACCTGGACCGCGATCTCACGGGCTCCAGCTCATATTCTCGCACCCTATGCTTACGCACGCATGCCTCTGGTCGATCGAGTAACTGCATTAAAGATACCCATCACTTTTGTTTGTCGGTGTCTTGATTTCTATGTGGGTTGGCCCGCGCAACTGACTAATTTCCAGATGGTGAACATGACTGGATGGATCCTGTAGGAGGCCTGCAATCAATACACAATCTTCGTCAAGCAGGTAACGAGAAGGGCCGTATGTTTGTCGTTCCTAATGCGGGGCATCACGGTAAGGGAGATATATCATATATCATTCCGAGTCTGATTGCACGTACCTTATCCGCTTTAGTATACCTCGACAACCCAACTGCTACCAATGATTTACTCGTCGAAGAACTTGAACTTGCTGACCAGCAACAGTGATACCGCCAGGGAATGCGGTTTCTTTTGATGTAGAACGTTATACAGTGACGGAAGAGGCTTTGAGCATTAGATTGGCAGTCTACCTCCGATGATAGATAGGTATATATAAAGGTTGGCAGGTCCTGCTGGATCGTACTCTGTTGATATAATATCTGTGATACCATATAATACTTCTATCTTACATTAGGTCGGAACATCTTTTGTCTTGCACTAATAACAGAAGACTTGCAATTGGCTTTGTATCCATCAGATAAATGAGACTGCGGTGTAGAGTCATTGCTCAATGGGGGAGCCCACTCACCCAATTAGAAAATCGGCAGTGATAATTAGTCGATGGGCTGGCACACCTATGAACAGGAGGTACAAGCATGAAAAGGACTGTCTAACCCCCCGTCGCACCCGAAAGGCGTTCCGGGTAACGAGCCTTGATCCTTGCAGCTAGATCTTCCTCATATATCTGATCTGGCCCAAGTTGATTACCCAGAGTAAGCCACCTTCGAAGGGTCAGCACAATGAACATCCAGTCCGATCACATGAACACTTGCCCAGGTCTGGTGTTATGCTTCCTTCCAAAAATCTCAACCTTACGCCCACCGGGACACATCCGTTCGATGAGACCGTATACTTCATCTGGCTTGCGACTTGTCTCGCGCACCTCACTCACAATCACGTCTGTATCGAGACCCCGATTAACCCAACTGGGGAACCTCAGATGACCGGCTTCATCGACGTGAGTTTTGACACCAACAAGCATATGTTCTTTAGTGTGATTCAACCAGTGACCAGTCCGACCAGTCCGAATAACGCGTTGCAACTACGTTGTTCAGTATCTGAATGTGAAATTACGTTGTGAAAGATCACCTGATTAGTTTTTACCCAGACGACTTCGTCTACGCGTGTGTAACCCCAAACTCGGAGGCATTCTCGGCCTACTTCCATGGCGCGCCCGGTGACCCACAAAAACAAGAGACCCTCGTCTTGGAGAGCAGGAATAGGCATGGCACGCATCTCATCATCAGTCATTGTTCCATAAGGCAACTTTTTAAGGTTCACAGTCATCATGTCATTCCAAATAATGTTGCACCAACAACTTACACTCATGTGAATATCCCATGGGGGGTCCGCCATGATGACGTGGAATTTTCCAAGTACCGAGTAATCAAATCGTCGAAGGTCGCAGTTGATCCATTGGGGAGGCAACTAAGCGAACACATGACGAAAGGTGCGCAGTCAGGGAAGGATGCAGGCATACCGTCTGCATAGCTCTACCATCGGGTCCCATTCCAATCTCTAGCTTGAACGGATTGCGGATTCTCCCCATCTCCCTTGGTTCTGCATCGCTGCTCATGGCCTGACCGTCTTTTTCGTCCCAATCGACTTCAAAATGTAAATATCGACACGGTGCCTTTTCTTTTCCCCTGCCTCCCGCACCGAGGCCCGAGGGTAGGGAAACGCGGGTAGCGTTACCAGAGGGGAATGGTGGAATCGATGGCGATTGTGCGTAAGTGGGCTCGGAATAGCAAGTGTTGAGGTAGGAGCAATGGCCAAGGGACGGGTCGGTGTGTGGTCGAATCAGCGGCCTGAAGTGTACGCGATCACAGATGGGAAAGGAAGATGTAGTTCCTGGGTTCTCTCGACGTGCCTTGGCACAGTCATCCTTCGTGATGTGAGAGCAAACGGGGGTGAAGCTCCCTTGAGGAACAGAGAACTAGCGATGAATGTTGCTTGATAACTCCGTGACGCTGGAATTTGACCACATACCCGTTCGGCCAGAAGTCGTCCCTTGGCAGTACCCTTTTGGAGAATAGCATAGACTTCCTTCAGTTCTTTGCTCAGGTTTGAGAGGGGGGTTCCCGGAGGAGGAGAATGGGTAACACTCCTGGAAGAATGCTCGTCGGGGTCGTCACCGGCCGCAGAATCAGCTTCCTCGTCGACAGGCCTTTTGCGTTTGCGAGGGTTGGTCATTTCTGTCATGACACTCCCAAGGTGAACGTCAGTAATAGTGAAGGCACCATGTTCGCGAGATAACGACAAAGTCCCGTGTTCCCAGTGACTGGAGAGACTTTCCAATACACCTTGAAGACGGCGTAGATCTGTCAAACGAAGATGCAACGAGCTTGTAGGTTTGGAGGCAATCAAGGAAAGAAGGAGGTCCATAGAGCTGAGTGGAGTGGATATATTTCCGGATGTAAACGCATCGCGGATGGCTGAACACACTGCAGCGGAGAACTCGTCGTCGGCCATGTCGCGCTTGCTCAATGGACTTTGACAGGACGTGTTTGGTGTCTTCATACAAATAAGGTAATTTTGCCCAGCCGGTCTGCCCAGGCAAATACAAAAGTGCGTTCGTGACCATACTACGGTTACACTAAATATCGGCGACAGAGGGTAGCACAACCAGACAACGCCCTCGCCTTTTACTAGGGCGTTCCGTGGGCTGCCCTCGCTCGAATGTCGCATTACCAATTTTTCAACACTCAGCTCGATCTGAGGCGACCAACTGTCGAGTTGGATTTATTTATTTCCTTATCTACATTTTTCCTCTGGCTTTGCCTTCTCTCTGATTGGTATTGTCATGTCGGGGTCGACCGCATATGCTGGATCATGGTCTACTCTTCCGACCACACTTACTCCATGGATGTAAGTATCGTCTTTTTTGATTCTCCGTCTCTCATTTATTTCTAGCTTCGAGGCTATACAATCAATGGGTTACTTCCAGATGACCCCAGTGCAAGCAGCCACGATACCTCTTTTCATGCAACACAAGGACGTCGTCGTGGAAGCTGTCACCGGTTCAGGGAAAACTCTGGCATTTGTCATTCCTGTACTCGAGCGGTTAGCTAGACGAGGATCTGCATTCCGGCCAAACGAGATCGGTGCACTGGTCATAAGTCCAACGAGGTACCGGAGATTCCCCCCTTTGTGAGAGCAATCTAACGTGATTCGTCTAGAGAACTGGCCACCCAGATACATTCCGTATTCTGTTCCGTTCTCTCTTCTCAACCGAGTATATCGCGTTATGACGAGTCCACGGCTACTGATACGGTGTCACTAACATATCCTCCGCCGCTCCTTCTCGTTTCCTCTCACGAGTCATCTCCGGCGCAAGATATTCAGCGATTTCATGACACCAGTGCCGACATTGTAATAGGTACGCCCGGACGAGTGGAGGAATTTCTTATAGGAAGAGGGAAATCGATCGTGAGCGTCAAGGAGCTCGAAGTGCTTGTCCTTGATGAGGCAGACAGGTACGACCTATAGATGGCTTGTTTAATTCATCCCATTCACTCTTTTCTTGGTTCGAAAGGCTTCTTGACTTGGGCTTCCAGAACGCACTGACTCGGATCATAACGCATCTGCCGAAACAAAGGCGGACTGGATTGTTCAGTGCAACCATGACTGACGCCGATGCTTTGTCGGAACTCGTACGGGTGGGACTACGCAATCCTGCTCGCGTGGTCGTCAAAGTTCAGTCCAAAAAGGGGATCTCCGACGGAAAGCCAGCGAAAGGCGATGTCATTGAAGAGAGACGGATACCTGCGGGGTGGGTCGATTATTTACGTTTTCATATTTGAAGTTTGCTGACTTCTTGTAGACTCCAGAACTTCTACGTCAATTGTCGGGTTGCTGAGAAGCTAGTTCAACTCGTACGAGTTATCGAGCACGAGATTTCGTCACACACAGCGTCTCACTTCATCGTCTACTTTGCCACCTGTGCATGTGTGGACTACTTTTACAGAGTAAGTTTCCATGTGCTACCCGCGTAATCAAAGAGTGGTGTTTCACAACTAGTTAGGTTCTCTCGAATTTCCTGCCCCCGGATTCGAAGCTCTTCTCTCTACACGGTCACTTACTTCCAGCTGCCCGAACACGTGCACTCTCAGCCTTCTGCTCGGCTCTCACATCCACAAATTCGCCTTCGATACTTCTTGCGACAGATGTTGCTGCAAGAGGACTAGACTTACCGCATGTTGATGTGGTGGTCCAATTCGACCCACCGATCGACCCCAAAGCATTTTCCCATCGCTGTGGAAGAACAGCGCGAGCGGGGAGGAGCGGAAGGGCGTATGTATTTCTCTCTGGCAGAGAAGTAGAATATATCGGTGTGTTTTACTGTTGGAAGATTCGCAGTCGTTTTTCTACAATTTTGTTTGTAAAGATTTCCTCGCAGTGCGCAAAATCCCAATACGAAAACACCGTGTCATCCCGACCGGCAGCGTTCGTCCAGAACAGGACTCGAATTCCACCGAGCCAGATGACCCAGCCGTCGCGTCGTTTCTGTCGAAAATACGAAAAGTCCTTTTGACAGACCGCGCTTTACACGACAAGGTATTTGTACGATCTCCGACGATGTGCTTCGTGATGCTCAAGGACGCGTCGTAGGCTGTCAAAGGCTTCGTGTCCTTTGTACGGGCATACTCAAAGCACGAAGCCTCCTACATCTTTCGAATAAAAGATCTCGATCTCGTCGGCGTGGCCACGAGTTTTGGACTCCTCCGTCTGCCGCGCATGCCCGAGCTTAAAGACGTGGACAGATCGGGTTGGGAAGATGCCTCCGTGGATGTGAGTCCTTTGAAGATCTCGTCCGAGGATCGTTCGTGTGACGCTGAGGCTCGCATCAGTGGGATGCTTACGCGTACGCCGACAAGGCGCAAGAAGCCAAACGTCGAGAGTGCCTGTCCAAGTCGCAAACTTGGGAGACCACCGAGACCCGTGTGGCGAAGCGCAAGCGAAACGTCCCGTGGAGCCAGCAAGCAGCTCACAAGGAACAAAAAGAGAAGAGGAAACTAAAACGGGATCGGAAGCGTTTATGGCTCAAGTCTCAGACTACTACCCGGAGCGTGATGCCACCTGTCGAGTCTCATCGTGATTCACCAAATGATAATCAGGATGATGAGGATGACTGGAATGAACTCGCCAAGGAAGAACGAATAGCCAAGAAGGTTCGGAAGGGGACGACTACACAACAGGCATTTGATGCAGAGTTTGGAGATTTATAGTGTAGTCTAATTACTTCCACGAAGAACCACCATTACGGTGCAGGAAGCGATAATTGTGAGGTGCGTTGCGTCGACAAATCATTAAAGTAATGAAGTCTACGGAGATGGCTAAGTGATTGCGAATGCTGTACATCTAAAAGTCAGATGAGCGTGGTGTGTTGTCAAAGCGGACCTAATACCACTCTCTACAGCAGAATATATTAGATGAATATCAATGGTGCCTTAGAGGCCTGTATCTCATGACTATGCTTCGTTATCGCGGACCGCAACATGGGATCGAGCCCAATGCAGGAACACGATAGCGCAACTATCGCTGCGGACGAAGCAACGGGCGCATCTATCGAGCTTGGGTCAGTACTCGGAGCGAAATTGACGCTGACAACATACCATTTCAACAAAGATTGGTAACAATGTTGGGATGTGTTTCAATTCAGGGGGTTGCGTCGTTACCGCCTTCTTCCTTGGCTTGTGAGGGGGTCGCCGCCGGGATGTTTGAGGACTAGCACTGGGTGAAGAAGCCAGGTGCCCGATCGAACGCCTCCGAGGAAGGTCCGCGGAAGAAGTCCCAGGTGGACGCGGCGGGAGCGGCTTATCGAGATGAACGGGCAGTGGCGGAACTGGCGGAATGTCTACCGACGAGTGGAGTTTGCGAAGCACTTGCATCGACTTGGTACTTCGCAGTGAGGTCGACCTCGACCTCGAAGCCAAAGGGGGTGATGGCAGAGTCGTTTGCAATCGCGGTAGCGCTGGAGTTTGCACAGGCATCACCCGAGTTATTCCCTGAGCTGTCTCGACCCCGGAAAGCGGTGGCTGGACAGAGTGTGCGTGCGAGTTCGTAGGTTCTCTTGTCTCGTCGCTATCCGTCTCGTCGTCGCTGGCACCGTCGCTTGTATCTTCGTCGTTGCTATCATCGTCTTCGTCATAGTCGTCACTGTCGTCCTCGTCGTCCTCTTCGCTCTCCTCTGCGGCAAGTTCATCCGCGTTCGCCTTGACCAAGTCACTAAAGTCGAACTCTTTTGCAACACCGTTGATTAGATCTTGTGTTGCCTCATCTTCTGCGTCCGCGTCCGCTTCTGCACCTTTCTGGGCACGTCTGAACTTGCTCCTGAGCTTTTCTTCATGGGCGATCTTGTTCAGGTAATGCCACTGCATCACCTTGTCGACTTCCTCCATGATCATTGCCCTCTCCTCGTCCCCAGCAGGCAGCACGGTCTCGAGCGTGATCCTGTTGCCTTCTCCGCGGGCCCCGATGCCCTCGCGAATAGCGGTGAGAAATCGTTCGATCCATTTCATGAGGCTATCGAAAAGGCCGTGGCCCTTGGAGTGGACCTTGTGTACGAAAGAGTAAAACGACTGTTCGTGTCGATTCACGAGGTCGATAAATTCTTGCACGGTAGAAGAAGGGTCCGACTGTGAAACTAGTAAAGTGGAATGAGTGGTAAAATATGGCGACGGAAAAGCTGACCCACAGTCTTCTGTTTGCTCGACTGTGCGAATGAGGTCATTGATAAAATTTTGCAAGTCCCCTAGCGATTCTGCAATGTTTGCGGCTCTGTATACTTGAGCGAGCGGCGTGTAAAAGATGGTGATGATGTCCTTGAGCAACTCTGCCGTGACCCCCTGTGCGATGGATGAGCGACGAGCAGAGTGTGACGCAAGAAATCTCACCTCGAAGACAAGTGCGATGAGCTGCTCCCGATCTCTAAGCCTCGAATACAACTTGAAGAGGACCCTTAGATCCTCGAACAACCACGCCTCCTCGTCGGTGGGCCCCTCCTCGCTGCCGCTCTCATCCACCTTGGTCTTCCCCTCTCGTTTCCTCTCGGCCATCCACAGGGCCCATTTCTTCCATCCCCTGTCTACTCGCGCTGCAAGGGACCGGGTTAGGAGCGGTTCTTGATTTCCCATCAGAACCGCCCTCAGGAGGTGTACGTGTTCTTGCCGAGCATTGGTGCGATACGTGTCCTGGATTTCGCGAGGAGCGTAGACGAACAGGCGAACTTTCTCGCAGAGGACGGGGGCGTCAATCTTGGCGGATACGTGCTCAACGTAGGTGTTCAAGGATTTGACTTCTTCGGTGAGCGAAGAGGTGAACATGCTGCATAGTATTCGTGTGAGGAATGCAGAGGCGACGAGCGAGAAACACACCGCTGAAGAAGACTGCGTCCACCAAAGGGTTGCGCGAGAAAGATGTCGAGGACGTTTCGTATCATCGCCACCGGATTGCTTATCTTGAGTGCTGCCTTGAGGAGGAAGTACGGCATGAGCCCATGTATGCGTTTCAGACTCGCAAACGTTTCTGAAGAGTTGTCGGAAGCTACAAAGGTCTGGAATATGGTCGATGCCAATCTATGCGCGAGCACGGTAAGGTCGAAGTTTCGATAGAACGAGAAAGGAGACCAACGAAATCCTCGCCCACTCTAGGACGGCCTGATAGTTGGCTGGCAGCTGCCTGACGTCAGGAGTGACCTTGATGATCGCAAACACGTTGGTGAGACCATCTGAACGGCGGCAGATTAGCCTGGGAGAGGATGGCTAGCAGGGGGGACGACACCTCTCCCGACGATCTCGCCCTTGACGGTCCTGGCCGCCTCCCTGAGCTGGTCGACTCTTGCACCGATTTCGCGTGCAAATTCCTTCCTGCTTTGTTCCCTGACGCGGTCGGCCTCTTCCCTGCGACGGGCGTCCTCCTGTTCCTGCGGAGAAAGCGTGGTGGGTCCGCTGAAGAGGAATGAACGGAGGACGGGGGAGGAGGAAAAGGGGGGCGTTGCGAGCAAGGTGTGTAGATAAGCGCGGAGGGTGAGACGGTTCTTCTCTCTCGACAGGCGGGATGACGCTTGTTCCCCGTTCGAATGGCCGAGATAAAAGTTGCCAGGAAAGGAGGGATCCTGAGCGAGCTCGAAATCTTGAGGTATGGGGTCTATCGGAGAGGGGGCGATGGGCGAAACGGGTGCGTCGACCGCCGTGCGGTCCTTGGGTGGTGGCGAAGGGACGATCGAGTCGGGATGGGCTTTGCGGAGCTGGAAGAGGTGAGCGCCTGGTTGGGTGAAGAAAGAGGGACGGACCTCGCTCTCGAGGGTCTTGAAATCGCCGTAGCGGCGGGACACGCAGACCTGTCTGTCGTGAGAGAGGGTGGTGCGGATCAGGAATTCCTAAAGCAGAGTTGGGACGAGACAAGGTGCGAGGACGAGGGACATACGTCGTGCACGCGCGACCTGACGCGACCCCTCTCGGTCACTGCGCGGACAGAGACGACGTTGACGTGAAAGGGGGTGGCGTGGCGTGCGTACTTGGCGAGACGCTTGTCGACGGTGCGCTCGAGGGCCTGGAGATCGGCCTGGGAGAGCCTGAGGACGTCCTCTGGCTCGTCGAGCTTGGTGGCGGACGTGACGAACATGGCGAGGTTGCGCTCGACCTTGGTGACGAGTCTGTGGGGCGCCGGATCCTGGGGATCGGCGTCGTCGAGGAGAAGAGGGGAAGAGAGATTGCGGGCGAGGAGGGAGTCGACGAACGGCTGGAGTTTGTCCGAGTAAAAGTCGTTGGGGGCGGCGGCCATGAAGGGAAAGGAGAGGACATAGTGGCGGAAGACGTGCCTGAGGAGGGGGAGGTCGAGGGCGGGGTGCTGCGGGGGTGCGAAAGGGGGCCCGAGGTGGGCGAGCGGAGAGGGGCCGGGGGCGGCGGCGAGGAGAGCGAGCTCGCTGCGGATCTGGAGGGTGACGAGGGCCTTCTTGAGGTAGTGGGCGCGGAGGGGCGTGAGGTCGGTCGGCGGGGGCGGGGGCAGCGGGCGACGGGGCGGGGGCGGTCTGGCGGACATGGTAGATTACAAAGACTACTGGCTATTGGGAGTGTACACTTTATGGCCCTTGTACGTCCTCCTGTTGGGCTCGTCGAGCAGCTTCTTGAGCTTCCCGGCGACCTCCTTGACACCCTGCCGACAGTCCTCCATCCCCCGCCAGGTGGCTGCGACGCTCCAGCACTCGGAGCAGGCCTTGGAGGCCTCGTTCACGGTATCGAGCTCGAGCTCGCCGCGGTGGTGCAGGACGACGACGAGGTCGACGAGCCTGTTGAAGCCCGTCTGCCAGGTCGCGATCCCGGCCTCGGGGTTGGTGGAGGCGTCGGTGACGAGGTAGGAGGAGGCGAGACCGATGGCGCGTCGCAGGACGGCCTGGTCGATTGCGCCCTGGTTGCGGGTCATCCTGGCGAGGACGGCGAGGACGAAGTGGGCATAGTCTGTGGGGTGGTTGAGACCCTGCGGCGGGCGTGAGTGCGACGCAGGACGGTGTGCGAGAGACGTTCCTGCATGTGTATCTCGAGCGGGGAGAACATGGCCGCGCTGGTGAGAATCTTCCCACATGGCTTCCCTTCTCGCCCTCTTCGCGCCTCCGCCGCCGCCCCCGATCACAGACTACGCCGGCACCCAGTTCCGCTGGCGTTTTCTCGTCTTCAGGCCCGCGAGTCCGTCCCCGTTTTCGTCCGTGCGCCCTGTCTCACCCCCGCAGTTTTGATCCCCCAGGCATTCCTTCTCCTCGCCGTCCTCCTCTATCTCGCCCTCGCCCTCTACGGCAGGCGTCGCAACCAGCGCACCGCCAACGCCCTCTACGATGCCCTCTACCCCCTCCTCGCCCGCAACTTTTCCGCCCCCGCCTCCTCCTCCGGCCTCATCCCGGATGGCCCGACCGACTTCTTCGTCTTCTCCACGGGCAGGCGCGCCCTCGCCTCCCTCCACACCGTCTTTACGCTCCTTCCACGCCAGGATCCGCTTCACTTGGTCTTCCAGGCCCTTTGGCAGCTCTACGACCTCCGTTACCAGCCTCGCGACCATCTCTGTCTCGACCTTGCCCTGGATCCTGACACCACAGTTCCCGACTTTGTCTGGGCCGTCGTGAACAAGTCCGAGCTCACGACCATCAAGGACGATCGCTGGGATCTCGTCCGTCCCTCTCTCTTCCCTTCTATTTTTCCTCACCCGTTTGCAGACCTTCACGCGTACCACCGAGCATGCCTCTCTTCCCCCGTCCTTTTCTCTCATGTCCGAGTTCGCGGATGTCTCTGACGCCATCTTCAAGCTCCATCTCAGCCCCTCCACCACCATTTCCACCCTCCTCGCGACGCCTCCTTTCCTCGCCCACCTCCGCTCTCTTTCCATAACTGACCAGCCCCACGAAAGACCCCATTCGGCTACCGCCTATGTCGCCCAGAAACGTACTTCCAAGCGTGTCCTTCTTGACATCAGCGTCCCCCAAAACAGCAGCGACATCCTTCCGATCGTCGACGCCGTCTTCGCCCTCGTCGATCTATTGGCAGCAGGCAAGGTGGTCTTGCGCCCAGAGACAAAGGCAAAGATCAGAAAGGTGAGAGAGAGCGTCGAAAAGGCGATAAAAGAGGAAGAGGTCAAGGAAAAGCGGGAAGAGGCTCGTTCTCCGTCCTCGCTTCGTGTCACGCTTCTCACCGTTGCTCTAGGTTGCCGAGGACAAAAAGACCGCCAAGCGCAAGGCGGAGGACGACAAGATCGCAAAACTCAGCGCCGCCGAGCAGAAAAAGGTCTTGTGCTGCTCTTGCGCGACTGTCCACCCTGACCTTCGTTACAGCTTCTTGAGCGCAACCAGAAACGCGCCGTTAGAAAGTCTCAGGGCAAGGTCGTTCGCAAGGCTTAACCTTGTGGCGACGTAAACCAGCTGCTTGCGTGCTTGTCCTAGTTTTACAATCTATAGTTGCATTCAAGTGCCTCCTGTCAATGCATGTGTGATAAATCCCCGAGCGCTTTGAATGTAATCGATCAAGGCCTAACACGACCATCGTCCAGGATCTCGCCAGGCGAGGGTGCCCTCGTAACAGGCACGCTCGACCCACCTACGTCCACCTCGCGCTTGATGATCCCTAGTCTTGCTCCCCAGCTCATAAACACCCGCAACAACCACATCGGGCCCATCGCTTCGCTTTCTCCCTCTCCAGTCCCATCCTCCAACATGCCCCTCTCGACCCCAGACTCCTGCTCGCTCTCCGTCTCGTCGCCACCCTCGGAGCGTTCCCCGTCCGTAGCGATCACCCTCTCCTCCTCCGCCTCTGATTCCGTTCGTCCCAGCGCATCCACCGGACATTCCGTCCCATCGAGCCTCCATTGAGACGTCCACCGTCGTCGTCCCCTACCCTTGCTTATGCTCGCCCTCCGCCACGTCGGCCCCCTCTCGTTCCCCATCGCACTCCCGAGTACGGCCTCCCTCCCAAACACGACGCTCCGCAACTCCCACAGCTTCCGCCTCACTTCCCTCGTCGCAGCCCACATATCGTCCACCCTCAGTTGCGCAGCTTCGTACTGCAAGGCCGGCACGGGCGGCAAGGTCGGGAGCGCGTGGAGCGCAGCTACGACGGGTGTGAGGCCCTGTGGAACATGGGCCTGGGATGCAGAGGCCAGTGATGCGGACACGGCGTCCGGGCTCGCCGGTGTAGTAGGATGATGGGAGGTGAGTGCATCGATGATCGGCTTGTGTGCTGTGTGCGCATTGCGGAGCGCCGTCGAAGCGATAGCAAGGGTCGTCGTCATGTACTGTTTCACTTTGTCAAGGCTGGCGACCGAAGATGAAAACCAATATACAAACCTCGAGACACTTCACGACCCCTTCTAGATGTGCTTCTCGTCTCCGCATCATGAGAATTTGTCCGCACAACTCGACATCCATGCGCATCCACTCTGCACGTAACACGGATATATGCTGCACGGATGCCAGGTCGTGAAATGTATGTCTTTAGGTAAATCACACGTCGGGTTCCCTTCACTAAACGCAGTCGAGGAGACGCACCGTCTGGTCCGACGCCGACTCGTTCGCTTGTCCTTCCTTGGGCTTTCGTCTTTGGGAACACGTGCCTTCCACCACGCCTCTCCGCGACTCCCCAGAACATCTTCCTCTTCATTCCGAGTAGAAGTTCTTTTCCCCTTATCGCCTACCCCGCTGTCATAACCGTGTCTTCGCGACTCTGGAGAATCGCTCGGTCGTTGCTCATTCTCGGTAACAAGGTTGGCAGAACTGACGTCCGGAGAAGCGCCGAGGGAGAATGGATTGTGAGTTCGTGAGACAGCTGAACGGGCAGAAGTTCATTAGCGGTTAAATGCACGACTCTTCAGAAAACGTACATATAGGTGACACTTGCCCACTACTCAATAATTCGTCCTCGTCACCGTTATCGCTGCGCTCGCGGCCTAAGAATAGCTCGAAAATATGAACGAGTCGGACCTACTGTGATAACACGACGGCAGGAACCCCAAGACCTTGGAGTTCAGAGGATGGGTACACATGCCCCGACGAAGACGATTGCGCGGACAGCGGGATGGCAACAGCCGTCGTACGTCCTCCAAATTTGGAGGGCGAGGAAAGATCGACTGATCTCTTGGAACGGTTGATCCTGTATGAATCAACACGACGTCTGATCGGAAAGGATGTCCAAAGACATACCCTGTCCACATCTCGAGTCGCTTCTGCACCTTTCCTGACCATGCCCCTCCGAACGCGAGTTCGTCGTCCCCAAGGTTTTTCGTCACTGGCACAGGGTCGTCCACATCGCTCCATGCCAGCCTGTCCTTGTCCTTGTCCAAATACCGATCTCCCTCCCGCTCGCGCTCCAACCCTCGGTAAACCCCCGCCCTCCCTTCCGCACGTTCTCGCATCCTCGATAGGGCCTCGACTTTGCCAGACCACAACGCCTTTAGGCTACCCCCGACCTTTTCCTTCTCATCCATGCGTTCCTTGAAGCTTTCCCAGTCCCTGCCCATTTTTTCCCTGTCTCGCTCCCTCTCCCCATCCTTGTCCCTTTCACGTCCCTTGTCCTTTTCACGTCCCTTGTCACGCTCACGTTCCCGACCACTGACAACTTCTCGGATGAAGACTGCCAAGTCGGTGGTAGGTGCGCTGACAGATCCCGGCCCGCCTCCGGTCCCACTGACCCCAACACGCCCTACCAGGCCCATGACGCGCCCTCCGATCCACTTCCTCTCCTCGTCCGTTGCCTCGGAGTCAGAAGTCAAATCCAATTTTGACAAGATGACACGGTGGACTTTTCGAGAGTCCGAGTGCCTGATCTTAGCGTCGTGGTGGGAGAGCAAGGACTTGTGTACGGCGAGAGTGAGGTAAGTGATCGGCGTTGGGATAACAGTCGGAACAGGGCTGGGGGAAACAGAATGAAGGTGCGGGCCACTCATCAGAGAACTTATCGTTGGTGAGGTGATTGGAGGGATAAACGGTTGGTTTGATGCGACAGGCGAAGCGTTCAACGTGTTTCCGCTGCCAATTCCTAGACTCGAATTTCCAGACTGCGGTAGCATGACCGCAGCGGGGAGCGTTTGTGTACTGCCATTGCCCGTGATAGCCTGAGAGTGCGCCCAAGTTGATAAAACATGCAAGAATTCATGTGGATGAAGAAATGGATCTTTGGTGATGGCTGGCGTCCAGGCTGCAAGCTTGTTACGCGTGGAAAGAACAAATGACAAAAGTGCAGTAATTACACTAGGATCTGCAATGCGTTCTGTCGACTGTATGCGGGCGTATTGGTACGATAGGAAGAGGACCTGTGCAAATAAGAACATACCTCTATCCCGACCAAGGTTTCACCGATCTCGGGAACCCATCGACGTAACCCATCGACGGTGATATCACACAGCAAACCATCAAAAGCTGCTCCAGGGATGTATGAGGGCGGTAAGGGAAACATGCCACATATCGCAAGCGCTGCTTGTAGGAGCTTGACTAACTCAAGCACGTAGGTAGTAAAGTGCGGATGCCGCGATGGCCCTGACGCAGCAATGGTGCCAGCATGCGACGTGTTCTGGGTGGTGATGAGATTCATTGGGTGAGATGACGAAGCAGGGAGCGTCGAAGCTTCCGGAACAGCAGGCGGAAGCGTGGTAACAGGTTGCGAATACGTCCGTGTATGAGTGCGAGAGTGGGATTTGGATCGAAAAGCACCAACGGGCGGGGGAGTGTCGGATAAAAAATACGTTGACCTGAAACGATCTTTGGTGGTATCGCTGCCAAGAAAGCTCGGTTGAAGCATGCCTACAGAGTAGGGACGTGTGGGTACCTTGGCTCCTCGAGGGTGACTGCGCTCCGACCGCTACAACCCATGCGAAGGAGATTGATGTTCGAATAAAGGCGTTCTTGCGCAGCAAGGAAGTCGCCATTAGGAATATGAACGATAGTGTAATCTGAGCGGAAGTGGGCGAGAGAAGTCACCATGAGTGTTCCCTGTTGTGTCTGATCATTTATGAGTATCTCATTATGAAAGTGCGCATGCGAAGCTCTCACTTCTCTGGGGCGTGCACCATCTTGTTTACGGAGGTGTTGTACAGCCGCCTTGAACTCGGCATCGGCCTCCGCAGGGGTCATAGTCGAGAGGGGACTGAGCGCAGTCACTACGACCTAGGGCACGCGCTCGTCAAGCATGGAATGAAATAGGGTCGGTCAGCGTACCTTGTGGGAGGGATCACCTGTGTACACTATAAGCACGATTACTGGTCGCGTACGCTCCACGATCCTAGGTCGGATGGATGACCAACCATGTGCAGCGGCGTATGTGCTCACCATTTCTCAACAGCATACATCTGAAACCCTACGAGTTCCATCTGCTCCACGACAATTTCGAAGCGGAACTTGTGGTCAATCCAGCGCTCTCCATCGGTGCACTCACCCTGCTCGCTGTTCCATACGGATGCAAGACCAGGTTTATCCACGGACGTAGTTGTAGAGCCAGAGCGAGAACGCACGCCAGATAATCGGACGGTCGTCGGTCTCACGCGGGGCGAGCGCGTCGACGGGAGAGAACTTTGCGAGAAATGGAATGAATACGGTGTTGGCGAGCGGACTGTTGGCATCAGCAGACGCCGCGGCGGGGCAGGTCCTGCGCTCGTCCTCGCCATGGCAAGTGGACAGTCTCAGTCGCTGCAAGGCAGGGTTAAATGTGACGTCGTTGTGACGGAGTGATGTAATGTCACTCGATCTACTACCAAACCACGCTTTATTGGTAGCTACACATGCGGCAACAGAGAACGGGACGAATAAGATATCAAAGAGACAAGCGATGATTAATGCACAATGTCACATGATAAAATACAGTCAATAATGGAAGATGGCAGCAGTGTGTTGGTTTAGTGTGACGGGGAGAGCGTAGGAAAGCCATGGATCAAGACGAAGGAAGGCGGTAGCTGTTCATAGCACGGTGCAACCGCTTGTAAACCACCTGAAAAGGTTTATCAGTGGCATTCCTGGAACGAGGCAAGAAAGCCGACCAATTGCTGTTCAATTGCTCGATCCAGCCCACCACCATTCTCAATCTCAGACGCGCACTCTTTACGGGCAAGAGTTTCGCTTTCTCGTGTTCGTCGATGGGAAGAACCATCCCCATCCAAAAAGAGAACGCGCCGGGATTCGTATCTGGGGGTTGCGGCCCATAGGTATGATTCAGCCGTTGGACAACCCAGGGGGCTGTACCCGCACGGAGTTGGCTTAGAAATGCGTGGCAGGTCGCCAAAAGGGCCGGAGTCGTAAGGAAGAGCCGAGATGAACCTGAGGAAGATTCATCCTGTGAGCAAGTGACTGACACGGGTGACAGCGAAGGAGAGGCACGATGCGCTATCCGCGTAAGTAAAAATGGAGGAGAGGGCGGGCGAATACTATCGACGGGTGTAGGACTGGAAGACGGAGGTGTACTATCGCCTTCTCCAGTCGCCCATTCTGCGAGGTCGTCGTCGTAGTCGTCAATATTCTCCACCCTGCCAATCATATAGCCGTCGAGGGAACCTTGTTCAAGTAGTCTGAAGCGACGGGTTCCCCAGGTCTCAATCATACTACGACCGTCAGCAAGCATCTGAACGCTTCGGATTTCGAGTATAGTACCGAACTCGGAGCC
>JBBPTU010000428.1:0-24279 GCA_038094295.1 Tylopilus aff. beelii | reverse complement strand
TAGATTGCAGCTCAGGATGACTGGGAAAGAGCCCATGACTGCTATTGTCAAAGTCCGTCCAACATAAGCCAGTTGCACAATGACGGAGACCTTGGAGCTTGAACCAGATGTAGTAAACAACTTGGCATTCCCAAGTTACAGCCGTTTTCATTATTCTGCGGAACTCGACTTGGTGAAAGTCGCGCCTCGGTCATTGCCGGGATAGGACCCTGGATTTTTTTTTTTTTTTGGACAAGTGGTATTCAGGTGAATACAACCATGTAGCGACTGTCTAGACTAGTCCTACATAGAACACTTATGGCGGTGGTCAGGGACTACCGGTCCGAGGAAAAATGCATTTACACACGCCCTACTGGTGGGTAGGGGGTGTGGGGCTCTGTGGCTGTCCGGTTACCTCGGTGGGGTTCAGAGGGCCTGGGCAGCTTAATACCCACTAAAACCTCAGGGTTCGTTATCCAGTTTGGTGGTAGTTGTGCTGCGTTTGGGATGATGGGTTCCCAGGTTTGTTGAATCCGGTGTGCTGTCGGGGTGTTTGGGTGGGTTTTTGCTCTTTGTCTGTCCATCGTCATTCTTGTGTTTATCTTTTCCATCCATTGGGATTTTATCTCTTTAGTGGTGTGTTGGCGGTTTGAGATCACTCTCTCGCAGCGAAGTACCCATATTAGATGGGCTGACTCTGAGACCAGGATGTGGAGAAGGCGGCAATGGGCTTGTTCGGTGCTCCTCTTTCCTGTCTGGTGGTCGTTTGGCGGAGATATCGCTCCACAGCCTAGTATCATTCCTAGTGATGGGTATGTCCATTCCTTGGAGGTTCTGCTCCATATTTCTTGGACAATGTCCCAGATTGTCATCCTTTCGGTGTTGGGACATTCAGTCAGTATGTGCTCCAGGGATTCCGTTGGTGCATTGCACGATGTGCATTTGGCTTTATGCTCAAGGTGGACCCTGGATTTGTTGCCAGTGTCAACCCACGCCCTTGCCCTAGCCAGCTTTACTACACCACACCCACCATGCCTCTGCACATCGTGTTGACTGGTACAAAACTCAACATCCCAGCACTTTCTGAAGATGGCTACAGCATGAAAGAGATATGTTACCTGCTTGGCATCAAGAAGACACTCATATACAAGACCCTTGGGTACTGCAAAA
Source organism: Tylopilus aff. beelii (assembly GCA_038094295.1). Classification (NCBI taxonomy): domain Eukaryota; kingdom Fungi; phylum Basidiomycota; class Agaricomycetes; order Boletales; family Boletaceae; genus Tylopilus; species Tylopilus aff. beelii. Next base: position 23,130 of record JBBPTU010000428.1, on the reverse strand, counting down.
AAATTGGTGTTGTGTACAATCCTCATACATACTCCCGTACATCAGGTATCATTGTATCCTCACTATGGCTGACATTGCATTGTACGCTGGCTAAGCAAGTCACGCGGTGGTGAGTGTAATTTACACAGTAGAAAAAAAATAGTAATAAATTACCCTTTTACCTTTGGTGGTACATACTTGAATGTAAATGGCTGCTTCTCACTGTGACATGGTGGTCTTGGCTGTGCAGAAATTGCGAAGGTACGTGTTTCAACTTGAACATCCAAGTCAGGCAGAGACAATGCACGAGGGCAAAAGATGCAGTCACACGAGTTGGTAATGAGTTCGGGGTCCTACCCCGGCAATGACCGAGGCGCGACTTTTACAAAGTCGAGTTCCGCAGAATAATGAAAACGGCTGTAACGGACTTTCGGACGATGGGTGAATCAATGATCATTAGTGATACAAATGATCTGAGTCATCAACAAACGGATGACTCGCCTATAAACCCGGCAGTATAGCTGACTGGAGAACGGAGTCACTGCCAACGGTGTCCCTCTATATTGGTTTTAAGCTCTTAGTCACCAGTGACTCGGAGGTGCAGTTTGCACGCGTGGTGGTGTTCCGAAGTCGGATTACAATCGGACATTGCCGACCCAGTAAGTGGGGTCCACTTTCCCCGCGCGTCTGGGCTTTAACTCCGAGAAAGTACGCTACACCAGTCATTACTATTTGATCCCGCGTCATTAAACGATTTCGACTTGCTCGACCGTCAAGTCCTCAAAGCTAAATTGTGCATGTCGAATGCTCAGACATATATCATTTTACATTGAGTTCAATATTCGAACTTACTTACTCAGGCCGCTTAAAAGATCATGAGCAGACTCACAATGTCACACAAGCTTACTATCATCATTGCATTGGTGCAAGCTACTAAAGATTGAAGTTGGCAGTGCTGCCACAGAAGTTGTTTACGGCACTATCCTTTCGTTATAATCGCATATTTCACGTTGGTTCGCACCCTCGAAAGTTGCATCCCTCCTGCACCTGTGTCTTATTGCACTTGGAGTTGACATCCGGCACACATCCATCAAGGTCATGTTTCTTCCACTACAATTACAGATCCCGATCAATATTCAACAAGCCAACTTCATATCTCGTATGTTGGTCTTCTTGTCCGCAGTTGACAACATAACCTTGCCATAGTGATTACGCTTACTTCGGTCACATATGACTATGGTAAGTTGTGTTGGTGAGTTCCGCTGCAACATCGTGGGCTAAGTTCTACATTACCAGTCCTTACATTATCGAACGAGGTAATTTCATACTGCGTGCTCTTGCGGAAGGTTTCTCAACTATTATCTGTAGATAGAATACATCTGGGTCAGCGAACAAATTGTTGTCGAGGAACCACCTTCTGATAACACAACAGAGCCAGCCCTGGACGCGAGTTTCAACATTATTCATCGTTGTATGTATTAAGCATCCTATTGCATTACCTGGAAGTAGCTGAAGATTGATGATCAATATAGGTTCGTTACGCTGGCTTTTACGTTCTCATGTAAGTCAATACTGATTGTAAAATATTACCATCTGTTAACTCAGTATGGCTTGCAAGATATTCATCTTCCAGTATGTCCGGGACTTACTCGTGAGGTTGATTGAACTATAACCCAGACAAAGTGGGAACTAGCTTCCTACCTGCCCCAGCGAAGGTATGATTCCTTAGACCAGAAAATCAGTCTACATATTAAAATATACCTATAGACGTATGTTTATGTCCTTTATGTTGCCATGGAACGCTCAACACACATAACTGACGATCATGAAACAGTTGTGAGTATAAGTCTTATCCAAACTATACAATTCACAGATGTTCCTAGGTCAAATAATGGCTATTATTAATAATTGGGCGTCCAGTCTCTTTTTTTGTGCAGCCGAGCGTGAGTCATGTGTCCTGCCTGCTGGTGGTGGCAAACTAACACTAGATATTAGTTGTGATGCTTCTCCGTGTGTGGGCAATGTACAATCGATCAAGGATAATGTTTTACATCCTCATTGTGCTATTTTCCCTTGAAGTTATCGCTGAAATTATTCCCGCCGCCATCCACAGTAATCCAAAGAATATGAATGGTATGTGGACGCTGATGGGATGGATGCTGTGTTGCATGATGTAGCTAATCGCCATCACATAGCGGTCGCCGTTCTGACACTTGACCCACCAATCTGCATCGTGCAGCCTACCTCACCAACGTCGATCGCAGTCGGTTGCATTTTGCAGATCGTCAATACTACAATCATGTGCATCCTTGTAATTTTCCAGTTTGTGAGGCAGTTGCTTCAAATGTACCACATGACGAGGCAGTGGCAAATCAATCGCTACATGAACATGCTTATCAGGCAAGGCATTCTGTATCTAGCTATGTACGTCTTCATCTTTTCCTATACACCTTGCATTGCCATTCCATCAGACATGATAACTAATGGTATACGATCGTTGTAGCACTTTTCTCAGGTCGACCAACATCCTTTACATGTTGGCCATCACCGGTAAGCTTCCGGAACGCGAATGGTTGCCAGGACTGTTGATCGCTGTGCAATACGTGCCCATGTTCACCCTAATTCCCCGATTCATCATAAGTATACGGGAATTGTATACACGTGACGTTCAGGGCAGACGGGGGGAGGGGATCGACACTGGGTTCGGTTTGCCATCACAGGTGCGAGATACTGAAGGGACGACAACGATCATGTTTGCAGATTTGGAGCAGGCCGAAGAGTTGGAGTGAAATAGGCTATTGTCATGTATTTTGTATCACTGTTAAATCCATCGCGAGTGATCGGACCCCATAAACTTGTACGACTTGAGAAGTGAACAGCGATGACACATCGCCAATCTTGCAAAGGATTAAATGGATGGCCACGCATTTCAGGTGCGAGATGCATTGCGTTGTGTACTAGCGAGCACGAAAATGGTACTCACTATACCGATTTAATGTTCCGTGATCTCAATGAGTGCGACAAAGTCCACCTCGTGGATGACGAAATAAACACACAAATTCCAGGACTGTCAGACTGCCGCCTGAGACCGGTCGCCATCCGTGCCTCGTAGCGTAGATTCGTACCACATAAAGGGAACAAGTAAAGGAATTATCGTTTGCACCCTACATCTCTTGTGGGAGAAATCTCAGTGAACTGGATTCAGTAATGTATGTTGACGACGTGAAAGAAGAGGCGTGGGAAGAGAACAGACATAGCCTCAGAAGGCGATGTTGTACCGAAGCCTATCCAGAACTATTCTTTCTGACAACTTGACAAGAATTGCAGCGCGTTGAGAACAAATGGCGATTCATAACATTGTGGGCGATGCGGTTTTTCTGATCTCGCAAGCAATCGTGCGGTCAACATGTTGGCCTGGTGGCTCCTACTAGGTGTGTGACCGTTACAAATTTACAATTAACTCGACGGGAACCAAGTTATTCCCGTCCGTTTTTTCCCACTGACGCCGACTTCTGAAACACTGCCGATCCTCCGGCAATCCCTGACTATGCTCGTGTAGCGTCATCTCCGTTGTTTTCGAAACTCTCAAGTCAGTCCAGCTTGTCGATCAGGTTTTGAGGTCAACAACTGGGCTTTTTGAGACTGACCGCTTCAGACAATCAGACTTGTCTGCCTCGGACTTCGAGGCAATCTCACAGTCACACTGATCTGTAGTAACAATCGCCCAGGGTTGCTAATCATATCTCAGCGTCACGCCCGTCGGGATCGAGGACTACGGTCACACTAATATTGCCAAGTTGAGTAGTGCTGTGGCTCTTATAAGCGTGCTGGGTCGCTACTGCGAAGGTGCACCGACTCTCGCTCGCAACCTGGCGTCTGCCCTTCTCCTAGCATGTCTTCTGCGTTTCAGGCTGCAATGATGAGCATACAGCAGCATGACTTCCTGGCCCGTATGTTCACCGTCACCTGTTGGTGATCAATGTAATAGACTCTTCTGCAGTTGCCATTATTACTGCTGTCGGATACGATTACGGTCTGTTGCGAGTTCTGCTTCAGTCTGAGCGCGATGTACTGAAGTTCAGAATAACAGTCCTCACATTTTCACAGGAGGTATGGTAATGTCATACGAATATAACTCGACTATACATGATATATTGGCCACTGAAGGTAGAACATATTTGGGTCAGTGTACAACTATGTGCCGAGTTGACTCGTTTTCTGATAGCACCGCAGAGCAGATCCTGGACTTGGGTGTCAACCCTATTCGTTTTTGTGCGTGTTAAATGTCCTCGTGCGCTCATCGTACGACCTGCAACAACTGTTATTCTAGGTTCGATACGCTGGGCTCTACAACCTAGCGTGGGTCAATGATTACTGTAAGACACGAACGCTAATTCAAGATGGCACACCAGAGTTCCTATGCTTGGTATGTGTGGATTTAAACGCAAGGTCAATTAGACTGAGCTTTCTCGAAGTGGGAAGTAGCTTCGTTCCCGGTCCTGCAAAGGTGATGTCCTTGATTCAAAAAGTCTGGCGAGGCGCTGAAACGAGTTCCGACAGAGGTATGTATCAACCTCTCTATTTCTGAACTTTGCCAAAATTCATTGAATAGTTGTAAGTACCTGCGGAACTACTCTCTGCCCGTTCTATTTACGTTGCAAAGGTGAAATAATGGTTATCATTAATGGGTGGTCGTTTGTGCTCTTCATTGGCGCTGCTGATTGTGGGTCGCTCTGTTGTTCGCCTTTGAGAAAAGGTGTATGCTGATGCAATGGCAGTTGTAATGATCCTCCGCATATGGGCAATGTATGACCGGTCGAGACTGATCCTCGGCGCGCTTCTTATATTGTTCTCTGTCGAGATTATTTGCACCATCCTTTCCGCTGCTATGTACAGTGACCCAAGGGATCAAGTTGGTAGGCATTAGTGCGTAGTTCAACAGCCTGTACATCCCACTAACCCGCTGTTCTATCTGTGCAGCGACCACCTTCCAGATACTGGACTTTTCAACTTGCATGGTGGACTCGAATACTCCACTCTCTTGGGCGAAGGCAGCCACAATTTTGCAATTGATGCATGGTGCGACAGTGTGCATTCTCGCAATCGTCCAATTCGTGCGGCAAGCGTTTCAGATGCGCTCCACGACAGCGAAGTGGCAAGTCAATGAATACATGAACCTACTCGTCAGGCATGGGATCTTCTATTTCTTCGCGTGCGTTCCTACCCCATATTTCCTTTCCGCTCCAGGGCTCGTAAAAAACCAGATTGGCCGTGGAACTTACGTTACTTCAACACAGAATCTGTCTTTTTAACACCATCTATATATTGTATGTCTTGGGAAAGATTCCGGTGGAAGGATGGCGGACGGATCTGCTATTCATCCTCGAATACGTGCCCATGTACACTCTGACTCCCCGGTTCATCCTGGGCATTCGGGAGTTGCACGCACGCAAGGTTCAAGGCGAATATGGGCAGGGGATTGATACCGGGCTTTGCTTATCGTCCAACATCACTACTGGGCTAACATTGATGTTCGCGGAGGCAACCCCGCCAAACGAGGAGCTGTAACTCATGTGTCAAGTCACCAAGTTACCTTCTGGCGACTTAAAATAGGTGGACACGGGTCAGTGTGCAACACTTCGTAGTAGGTTTATTTCGGGGACGTGTAACAAAAACAACCGAGGAATCTACCTCAAACAGCTACTTGTTTACTTTATACTCCTACACTTTCAAAATAACAGATAGTAGGCATGTACGGAGACGATTTCACCGTGAACCTAAGGGTGTCGAAGTTCGTGGAAGCCTAGCTATCAACAAACGTCAGGCGATAGCTGATAATATTAATTGGCATGGTAGCAAGAGACCTGTTTCGCGTATCAGAGTCAAGCTTATGAATATCCGAGACAGAGATAACAGACCGCTCTGAAGCTCGGAGATCCTAGAACTCTGTCCTGCCGGTGTGCGACACAGGGTCAGAACGTACATTCTTACTTGCCGCATGCAAAACGACCCCAGGAAAGTGCTGGCGATGATGACATCAATTTCAGACTGGAATGGATGCACGCGCGCACAAGGGAACTTGTGAAATTCCTGTATACGGGTGACGACTCGGTTTCAATTCAAATCTGTTTCAACAGTGAGCGGGTTGTAGACGACAAAGGGAGCACACGCTCTCATTACTGTGGCGATGTATCAATGAAAGCTAAGTGCAAAATATGATTGGAGTGACTCAGATCTAAGGTTACACCAGCCCAGCTAGTCAACGTCATGTGGCATTTGAATTTTGAACCACACCGGTTAGTCTTAGTCCATTACAACACTACCATTGACCACCTCTGCCTGTAGACGCGACTTCAAGTTCTTCACGTTAGCTAGACTATTGACCCTGAATATCTCAGAATGACACTGACAGGACGAGATATCATCGTAACCACCACCCTTTAAACCATCCTTCCTCACGCCGACAGATTCCTGCTCAGCAAAAGTCAGTTACGGTGACCCTCTTTCTCCCAGAGAAGTTCGTACGCTGCTCGTTGGTGTCCTCGATATTCCTCGCGACTTCCGAGTCCTGATGAGCAAGGCCAATTGGGTTCGCTTCGATTGGGCTTGCAATCAAGAGTAACAAAAGAACAGTAAGGTGAAGGTAGAGAGTCTTCAGTTGCATGTTTACCATTCTGCCGTCTTGCAAGCTACCTTCCGGTTTATTAGTGTTTCACATGAACCGCTTCGAGGCGTGAGGGACCGCTTATCAAAATCAGTTTCCACCATAGCCTTGCAAAGTAGTGGGTCGTAACATTGTCTACTGCCATCTTGATTGGCACCGGTTCTTCAAGTGGTTCGGTTTCACTCACTCCTCATAGCCTTTTTGCCACCTTCTGTCCCTGGTATGACCTTGCTAGTGAGCGTGCATGATTCCAGGTACGTTGGTGCGATGATTGTGATGCCGTGATTTGTGGCTTGATGGGGCGCACTCGGTAGGCCATAGACGTCATGTCAGACGAGTCACAGGATCATTACGCTGATGCTTTGCTAACAAGACCTACAGCGCAAGTAAGAGGATGATCTTAGCCTGAGTATGACGGATAAGAAGAATTGATTTCTGCGGTTTTTCGAACGGAAAGACGACTACTGTACCTTCATGAGAAGTAGAGTTCACCATGCGCAGAATCTGGGTTGGATTACCTACCACCCTATAATTCTGAGAAAACGACCCTCGAGTTCGAAGCAGCCCGACAAGCAAGATTGAGATTGTGTCAAAATGTAGGCAACGGTCATAGCCGGCAAGCTCCGATGACCGCAAGCGAATTACCTGGACTAGACAACTTGCATCTCAACATTTGCTCAATAAAACAATACCACTAATCATCTCGTCAACGGCACCTACTCAGTACACGCCGTCCACCACCTTGCGATGCCGCCGCAAAGACGACTCGGCAGGTACTATGCTTCCTCCATGTTCAACAGTTCTAGCAACCAGTCAAGGACCACATGCGCTGTCAAGCTATTTCCTTCTTTCTTTTTGAGCTGTATTTTCCCCGGCAGCACTATTGACTCGGTATAAGTCGTCAATGCACTTCTTCGGCATTTTGACGTGCTGTGTCACTGTGTGTTTGGCATGCACTGTTTGCATAGATTTGTGTAAATAAGTTACGAAGTGTTATTATCCTATCTTGAAGTCGCTCCACCTGAAACCCAGCCACCAGGCTCGGCCTGAACTTGCAGCGATGTCAGATCCTTTCCTAACATTAGTTAGGATCTGTGACATTTATCGAATACCGACCCTGACTTTCGAGTCTCTTGGCAATATCCTCTGAGCTTTTGGAGTCCTTGTAACACTCAAGGACACTTGTTTCGTGTGTCACTACTGTCAGCGATTGCCAGCTTTGACCCGGAACTAACCCAGAGTGCACGAGATGGAGGTAGTGTGTTTTCAGTTGCATATCGTGTTTAGCTCGTCTGATGGCATTGATGGGCCTATAACTGCCCTCAGGTTCAGGGGACTAGCCTTATAGGCAGTGCATCTAGCGACACTTCACGCATTGGGTGCCGGTTCTTACTCGGACGCGCTCGTGCGACATCGTTAACTTACTACGGCGATATGACACTGATTCACGGAGTGATAATGCACTTATTTTAATAGAGAAGGTCGCAGACCAGTATGTACTCTTTGGTCATGGATGTCGCAATCTTCCCGAATCTGCTCTTGAGTTTTAGCCACAGAAGCACTGTCAACCTAATATAACGTCTGGTTCCTGTTCTTGAAACAGTGTGCCCGTCTTGCCCGTCTTCCGCAGTCATCATTTCTACACATTCTGATCGCACACAGCTTTGCTCCGTAGCCTTGGAGACGCAATGGCGAGTGGATTTTCGAGGGCGATACTTTAACATGCCGTGCGCGGGTTGGGGGTCGTCAGTCTACTCTGATGATACGGTACGTTTGATTGATCATCCTTGACAATACAGTGGAAGAAGCAACTATTGGTTTCAAGACTCGAAGTAGCGATACTTAGCGCCGTCAGATGGAAGTGTCCCTCTTTGCCCCGAAAATGATTCATTGTATGGGGTGCTTTATCCTTTCACGGTAGCGGTTGATGTCGCTTACACAGCCCCATACATTGAATGGGCAAGTTACACCTCACTCATACCGGCTCGGAACACGGCACGATAAGTAATGATGCTTCTATCTCCCACGAAGTATATTTGTTCATCCTATAAGTGCCATCGTGCCGTTAAAAACCTGTAGTATCCGGGCCCACAGCACCTTCTAAGTATTTCCATCAAGGCATGTCGTCTGCCCTCCAATCCGAAGTGTTTAGCCTTCAGCAAAATAACTTCGTGAGTCGTAAGTGTATCAGCAACTTTTTGAATATCGATATGTTGACTCTGACGCAGTTGCTGTCATTATCGCTATTGGATACGATTATGGTGAGTTAAGGATTGTATTCCGGCACAGCACAGTACCAACTCCTGCATCGTCAGTCCTTACATTTTCAGATGAGGTACGATATATGATACTTCGCCATACTTCTAATTCCACTTTCCTCACTTATGCAGATAGAATACGTTTGGGTCAGTAGTCCACTCCAAAACTTGCAGGCACCACCCTGATAAATCCACAGTGTAAAAGGTGGTCCTGGGTATCGACGTTTTTCGTCCTGGTGTGTACTCTTTCTAGCACACCGCCGAGAGTGATGTTTAATTAAAATCAATAAGGCTCGTTATTGTGGCTTGTTCAGTTGCATGTGAGTGTATGGTCTTTGCAAGGCATACTAGACTCTTAATATGTCGATCAGGGTTGACTGTCTTGGTACGTTTACCCTATAAAATTGAGTGAACTGTTGACCAACCCGTGAGCCTTGCTCGAAGTGGGGAGCAGCTTCCTTCCTTGGCCTGCAAAGGTACTTTCATTCCGATGTTGATTGTCAGTGAGCGTACTGAAATGTGTATTTACAGAGGTACGTGTTCTTATCATCTATCCTCATGATCGTGGCGTTACAATGAATGCGATGCCTATCGAACAGTTGTGAGCATACCCGTCCACAGTCTTCCCTATTTACTAGATGCTTCAAAGGTGAAATAATCGTTACTGTCCGGAACTGGATGTTCCTCCTCTTTTTCGGTGCATCCGAATGTGAGTTGATACTTAGCACAATTTTTAGAATGTGCGATTTTTGACAATAGCCCCAGTCGTGATGATTCTCCGTGTGTGGGCGATGTACCGTCAATCAAGGCTCATCCTCATCGCCCTTCTGATTTTCTTTTTCGCGGAGATGGTCATCATCACCGTCACCTCTGCTGTCCTGAGCGATTTCAGAAATTTATTGGGTATGTGGTTTTTAGATGAGAACGTATCATCATCACCTTCCTGGCTGACTTGCCTCGCAGGTACTACTACGCCAATCCTGAATACGTCATTCTGCGCGGTGCAGCCCATCTCAATTATCTGGCCGAAGATGGTCGCCGCTACAGAAATCGCACATAGTGCAATTCTGTGCACGCTTGCGGTCATTCAACTCGTTAGACAGTCGGTCCAAATGTACTGGTTAACAAAACAGTGGCAGTTGAATCGGTACATGAACCTGCTCGTCAGACAAGGCATCGCCTATTTTATTGCGTGCGTCCTGTTCTTGTCCTCTCGACCGTCACACAATCGCGAATCAATTGATTGATGACACGCTTTTGCAACAGGGTATTTGTGTTCGAGATCATTAATTTATTGAGTACCTTAGGAGAGCTTCCGGTAGAAGGATGGCGTATAATACCGTTCTTCGCCATGGAGACGCTTCCCCTCTACGTTTTAATTCCTCGATTCATCCTGAGCGTCCGAAAGTTGTATGCACAGCAAAGCAAGGTTCAACGTTGGGATGGGATTGACACTGGGTTCGGCTTGTCATCATCCGGGCGCAGCGGTGGCTGGACGACGATGGCCTTTGCAGACGCCGAGTGGAACGCGGGGACGGAGACCCTCCAGGTCCCGGAGGAGATATCGATGAAAGCGAAGACAAGTGTATTAGACAAGGGAAACACGGACTAGGGTATTGTTCGTAGACACAGAAATGCATGCTGTTCTCCGGATCGGTGATATCTTGATAGTGACGAACGTTTGGAAGGGGCCCTAGGTTAGTCTGGTGACCAGACCGCTATGAAGTTGCCGAGGCGAGGCGAGGCGTCGATAGACGCTAGGTTGGCGCAGCATTTCAAAACAAATGTAGTCGCCGGTACGAATTTGAATCTCTCCGGACTCAACGGGAAGGGTGCGAGTCTCATGGATGTGGTTTCCAAGAGACTGATCTGTATTGCTCAGTTCCAGTTGCCAGGCACTTATGTAGGTAATTGCCCGGTATACAATGACTGGCAAGTCGCTGTTTGTTTGTTGAGGTTTCGCACTAACCATACATGGGACCTTTTCAAGTTCTTACTCAAACGCCGATGACAAAGTCCGTAGTTCAGCCCAAATCCTGGATTTCTTTGGGGCGCTTGCCATTAGCGAGCTACTAAGCCCCATCTATTTAAGCCGTACGAGTGCCAGCGTGAGTTTCATCATCCTCATTTTTCTCGAGTTGCAATGCCACCATCTCCTGCTCCACCAGGTTTCGTCACTATTGGTCCTGGAATCTACCTCAGCATCGCTCGCTCGAATGCCACGACCCCGCAACCGAATGACTCGTCACCCAAGTATGTTTGTTTACTCTAATACGTTTGCCTTCAAGCTGTCTCACGTCCGTTCTGCCCAGTGTAATTCTTATATTTGGTTGGAGTGCGTCTATCGACATAGTCTCTGATTTGAGCTGACCTGAGTATAGTGGGAGCACTCACACGCCATCTACAAACTTACTCCCGGAAATATGCAGAATTTTACCCGCATGCTATTCAGATCATCGTAAAGTGCGAACCGTCCTTCTTCTGGACGTCCGAACGGGCACAGGTAGAAAGCAACCGTTCATTTGAAAGCATTACTCACCTATCTTCATAGTGGAACCGGCTACTTCCAGTTGTCGAAGTCCTGGACGGTCTCGGTTGCCTTCCTTCAGTTAATAATACCACCTTGGATTCTACGCGTCTCCGTCCACGCGTTCTCGTGCATTCGTTTTCAAATAGTACGAATGTCAAATTTTCAGTTCCTTGTATGAATCCTGACGCATCGGGTCAGGTGGAGGATTCCAACTGGCATCTTTCAGTCGTCTCTTATCTGCCACATACCCTTCTATTCCCTCAGGCCCACAATCCCTCTTGAGTGCACTTGTCCTAGATTCGTCCCCTGCCGTTGGCGACTTTCGTTCCATTGGTATGGCTTTTAGCATTGCCATCCAGAACCCCGTCGCTCGCTTCGTCGTGCTGGCATTTATTTACCTAGTACATGCTCTTCATCTCTCTCTGGAAAAAGTCTTCGGGATGGAAATGATCGGGACGCGATGCCTCAAGGTGCTCCCCGATCATCGCGTGCTTCCCTGGATGAGCTCGCAAACGCCCCGACTGTACGTCTTCTCTAAAACAGACGAACTGGTTCCGTGGCAAGGAGTTCAGCAGCATGCCGATGCTGCAAGAATGTCGGGCCTGAACGTCCGCTGTGAAGTGTATGAGGACAGCGCTCATGTGGCTCACGTGCGGACCGATTCAAAGCGATACTGGACGGCGATCCAAGACATTTGGCGGGTTGCTTGTGGAGTTCAGGTGAAGCTTGTGGAGGGCAATTAGTATATCCGGAGTTCACTGGCGGTACAAGTCGTAATCTGTATGTTCCTATCATTCCAGGTTGTTTCTACGCTTCAAATCTAGACCCAATATACTCTTGGTCCGACCCATTCGAACCACTGAGCAATCGCACACTACGCCTGTCGCAGTGCCGCTGTATTCAAATCGAAACTGGTCAGAGCTCGTAGCCTGATTCACCTAATGGAATGCCACGCCAGCTGTGCGATACGGTGCAAGGTAAGCTTGAAACGATTTAATATATCATCAGATTGACGTGATAGCTAGGTCTGCTGCGCCTTCAACCTGTGCGTGGGTCTGCTCAATTTACCTTGGTCCATCCCTGGAGTTGGTGACTGCCGTGCAGTGGACATCATTCAGATAGTCAACCTTTCGGGTTGCGTGTGGTAAGTTCCATCAGCCACTTCGATTACAGTAGTTTGTGCTCCTCAAATGGCACATACCGTGATGCTACGCATCCTCTCGATTGCCAAGTTCGCGAGGCAGTCTCCAGATGTATCGTGCAAGGAAGGCGGAGGAGTTTCATAAGAGGGCCGTCTTCGGGTCCACTGGCATCACGGAGAATGATCGAGCCACTTAAAACACCTTGCGAGACACCGCTAAAGTTGATCCTCAGTGGCGTTATTAATTGCAACTTGAACTTGACTCCTTTTTCGTGAAAGTTAACTCCCAGTGGTAGCCCATGCTAGTAAGTTCTTGAAGGTATTTCTACCAGGCGCTAATCCAGTTTTCCATCCGAATCAAAGGTTCATGAGCTATTGGGCGTTGGCTACTATACTGGCCGACGGGTGTCGCATAGCGCGGTCTTGATCTGATCACGTTTCGGCGCTGTTCCCATCACAATGATACTGAACATGGCCGGATCAATGATTGCACGGAACATGAGTGCAATTTCGTTATAAATATACTCTTCAGAAAGAATACCTTTTCTTCAGATTGTCAACCGCAGTCCCGATTGTTTCTTGCTGCGCACCCACCAACGCCATGTCCTCCGGTGTGCTAATGTTGACAGAACTTGAGCTGACCGAGTACGCTTCTGGTACGCCTATCCATGACCGTGGCGAATCGGTGCACATGGTCCTTTTTGTAGCTGTTATTCTTACCGCGGTCCTCTACGATTACGGTAAGCTATCCAACAGGCTATCCACATGCATCGGACTGACTTCCATATAATATCAGTCCTCACGTTTTCAAACGAGGTATGATTGTCACTACTACACGCGTGGAGTCAGTTACGCTGATAATCTGTAGGTAGAATATATCTGGGTTAGTAGATATCTGTTTGGTAGTGCGACATACCCCTCATGTAATCAATTACAGAACAAACCATGGACCTGGCTTTCGACATTATTTTATTTTGTAGGTATCGTTCCTCTGATACTTCCATAAGACCTACAAGCTAAGAACTATTCGAATGATAGGTTCGTTATGCAGGCCTTTGCAACCTCGTGTAAGTCGATTGTCATAACATACAATTCTAATCCTGACACTCGATCCTCCACTAGAATTAACACCCTCAGTACGCCATCTCTTTATCTACGAGGTTGGCTACGTTGTAACCCTGTTCAAAGTTGGAACAAGCTTTATACCGGCTGTAAACAAAGTACGTTTTCATCTAATTTCAGTGGTTAACAACCCGCTGAAGCATCTCCCCAAAGCTGTGGGTATTCGTTCTACCATGTTGCTGGTGCTCCACAATGTGATCCGTCATCTATCAAACAGACAATGTAACCACATTCATCCATATTTCTCATTTACCAAGTAATGTTTGATTTTAAGGCGAGGTCATAACAATCCTGGACGGATGGTCCTTTGTTCTCTATCTTGGCGCCGCTGATTGTAAGTCGCATAATTCAGTCCCCGGATAGATGGCCATAATTACTCTTACAGTTATGATGGTTCTCCGTGTCTGGGCAATGTATAGTCAATCGAGGCTAATCCTCAAAATTCTTCTCGCATCTTTTTTCCTGGAGATGATTCCCACCGCAGTCTATTCTGCTATGTTGAGCGATCCAAGGAACTTGGCACGTATGTAGGAATTATGATATACCTGCGTAAACTACATTAATCCACTTGTCTATCGTTGCAGAGACCACCACCCAGGTCCTCGATTGGTCAGTTTGCGCTTGGGAGCTAAATTCACGCATTGTGCCAATAGTTTCCAACGCTCTGCAAATGGCACACACCACAGTCATGTTCGTCCTCGCCGTCGCTCAATTCATAAAGCAATCACTTCAGATGTACCGCGTGACAAAACAGTGGCAAATTAGTCGATACATGAACCTGCTCGTAAGACAGGGCATCCTTTACTTTGCCGTGTACGTCGCCATCTCATCTCATCTTGCTGGTTCGCCGATGAACGAACGAACAACCGACCATGCTAACTGTGACTTCCCATCCGTAGCATCTTCCTGAACACCCTCGTTAGCGTAGGGAACTTCCCAACTCGAGGGTGGGGAATGGTACTGTTAAACATCCTAAGCTACGTGCCGCCGTACACCATAACTCCTCGATTCATTCTAAGCATTCGGGAGTTGCATGCGCGCGATGTCCAGGGTAGACGTGGGAGCTGGATTGACAGTGGTTTCGGTTTTTCGCCAAGTCGCAATGCTAGCGGGCTGGCCATCGTATTTACGGAGATCGAGCAAGTTGGTCGAGCAGAAGACGTTGGTGGCGATGAGATACAGAGGGAGGATAGAATCACGCTTGGCCAGAGTGAATGAGCGTCAGGTACTGTCTGCATGGGTTCGTCGTTCGGTACTCCCCACGCCATGGGACTTTCATTGGGTAGTTTACTTTGTCTTCGTGCTCACTACATGCGCGAGTTGTATATTTGAATGATCCATTTCTCGCCGCGTGTGCAGGGTAACACCAGGGAGGGCTTCTGGCTACGGGAGACAGCAAAGGATTCGCGAATAATCTGATAGAATTGATTTCCAGCGTAAATATTATATTCACCCATATCCATCTTTACGAACCACACGATGATCTGGGTGGACGAGCGCACATATGGAGGTGAGCGGAAAGAGATGGCGACCATACGGCGACGCGTTAATGTGCACCAGATTTAACAAAAATGGAGATGCAAAGTAGAACCGAGGTCTTCTTTGGTATCTGCTGTGCATTTCGATGGTCGTTTGTACTGAGTGGCGGCAATCCACTGCATGCCTGACAAAAGTGAATAGAAAGGGGACCAAAAATTCAAGGTGATACGTACTGGTACCGGTCCTCGTGTTCTATGTGTGAGACATACAACATCCCGGAGAGTAGAGTTCAGACTCGGGTTCATTGCTAATGTCGATGTGCGAAGCTAACTTCGTTCCTTGCATTAATGTAAGCTGACCACGAATTAAATCCAAGAGCGACCATACGCCTACGTGATGACGGAGTTTTTCTGGTCGTGGTGGCGAGGGGGGCAGGGGGAGTAGGAGGGTGGTGGATTGTAGTAGGATGGAGGCGGATCGGGGTGGTAAGCGGGGAGGGCAGGGATGGGAGAGGGGGGGTGGGGAAACAAGGAGGCGCCATCCATCGAGTTGAAGATCTGCTTGACGTCAGCACTATCCTAGAACCAAGTCAGCAAACTAACCTCAGGCCCGCGTAAATTGTCCCGGGTCGTCCTGGCTTTGGTCAAGCTCTATCACTTGTCATTTATTCGACCAGTCCAAGCTCTAAGTTATGATCGGTTATCCATCTAGTCCGAGTCATTTGAATTTCTATGTGAGGAACCCATTAGGATTGTAGAATCGTTCATCAGAAAGGACAAACCTCAGGTGGTCTTCGCATAAACGTGCAAGGCTTCACCCGCCGAAAAAGGGAAAAGACTCCCAGATGAAATGGCGAAATGGAAAGTCCGGCGACGTTTGCGCTTGCGAGCTTGAGGCCGACGAGCGCGCCTTGCAGTTAGAACCCCGCATGTGCTAGTAGCCACGGAGCTCGACGCCTTGCTCGCGGCCGGTAAGGACTCTCCCAGTCATCATGGCTATTCAGCTACTCCAACTCATCACGTCGACATCGACCCTCTGACGATACATCCAACTCGTCCAGCCTGTCCGTCATCGATTCATCCCTCGCAGACTGCGCCGCATTATCTTCCTCCGATCGTCGTTCGTTTCCTATCCAAGGCAGTCAAGATGTTGCCACTGAATAGCCAGCACATTCCAACCATCGCGGGGGTCACATCACGATCCGGAGGATGAAGAGCACCCTGATAGAGAGCACATCGATAGTGCAGTCCACAGTAAATCCAGGCAGAGGTTCCCTTTGGCTTCAACCCAGTGGTCGTGCTGGCTCTTTTCCAGAAGAAGAACAAAAAGAGCATGATACTGGCAATCGACTCCGCGCTCATACAATTGGTACCGGCACGTGAAGAGGATGCTGCAGTTATTCACCAAGCCCCACCATGTCCCGGGCCGCCGCCCCTTTCTCCACCACCTCCTACTATCATTTGATTGGCTAGACAGTCTATACAATTTCTTGTGACGTTCGCATGTTGAAATCAGTCTGTAGGTCCATCCTCACCGGCACCTCGCGCACCACATCCTACGGTCGAGCCCGTGGAGTTGGGTGTCCGAATAATGCAAGATTAAGCAGGTTGCCTCGCTCACATCACATTCCTCGCCCACTTTCCTACCTCTTGGGAACTCTTGGTGACGGTGCCCCTTCCCTCTTTTGTTGCCACTTGCAGGGGAGAAAGTGGGGACTGTAGGTCGTTAACTGGGACATTGCATACTTACTCGGATGATCACATTTTCTCCTGACAAGCCTTGGATTTATCCGGCGTACACAGGAGTTGTATGTCTCCTGACTATGGCCTTGTGAAACCAACATATTTGTGAAGCATATATACCATCAGAGACGACATTATTTGCTCTTCGACGTTCCTGGCTGTGTGGGTTGCTACTCGACGGGGTGCTTATCAAATGCGGGTCAAGGCGGAACAGCTACCCATGGACGCACAGGTATGACACCGGTAGTGGTATGAGGACGACCGGGCAGGAAGCAGGAGAACGAGCTTTGAACACGGCCATCAATACCAACCATGTGGGTCGTACAATCAATAACGCACCTTCAGGTTGGAGGTGCGAGAGGAGTTGAACCGTTCGGCTCGATAGCCTTATCGCTGGGCGGGGGAATACTCGGGTATTTGGTCTCCGCTTGGAAGGTGTGCTGCGTCGGTAAGAGCATAGCGGAATTTGCCGCCGTTCCAATCTCGCTGGAGCTCGCCCAACCAACGCCCAACCAACCTTTCTGCCGACACCACTCTGAATACCCTGCATGGCATTCACCCGCTCTTATTCGAAACGGCGATCACATCCACTTTAACTCGAAAGTCACACCCCACACTTTTGGCGGCCATTTGTAGTGTTAATGATCCAGGACAAGGCACATTAACTGATCGTCGCAATCATGATGATTCATATAGAACCCGTGTTTCGATCTATTGTCAGTTTTATTTGGACGCTCCGCCAGTTAGTGACAGATTGAAGTTGCCTAAAAGCCCGCCGTTGGGTTTGGTCTCAACAAACGCTGGACAGTGGGGCTAACTTGAATTTGGTCGGCCAGCGGCGATGTAAGCTTCACGCAATGGACCTCGTAAGCCTCAAACCACCATCTTAGTAATTTGATCTTGGTAACTGTGATTATAGTTTGAGCGAGTGGCAGTACCACAGCCACTATCCTGCCTGAGAAGCTGCGCGATAGGTTGTGGTTGCAGCATCTGGGAAATCCTGTCCTCCTAGGAATTCATCACACGTCACGTACAGGATTGAAAAGTAAATTACACCAGGACTCGTTGTCGTGTCTCATCGTACGTGCCTTGTTTCATCCAAGCCGTGCGAATACGTATCACTCTTGAAAGCAAGTAGGAGCGATCAAAATTCAGTAACTTTATTGTGGTCAGTCAGAATGGCGTGCTATCATCAACGTGAACACTCAGAAGGCTATTCAGTATGGCCATCACGATAAATCTTATCACCGGATCATCGTTTGGTCCTGAACCCTCATTTTCTAGACGCTGGAATTACTTCGACATAGCCACTAACACCAACTTCGAGACACAGGTAACAAGTTTTGTTCCCAACCTGACTGTAAGTTCGTTTCTTATAATGTCTCCTTCAGGCTCACGGATCCAGTTTTCCTAGATCTAGGTTGCCTATAATGGGAAGAGTCATCTACCCTGGGCAGGCATCAGTCATCGCTAGCACGAGACAAACATTGTCCATACAACATGCGGTAATAGTGTGGGAGTTTATCTAATCGCAGCGCTTTCACATTGCATCCGTTAGTACGAGCATATAAGTTGGGTTCCATTCCACGTAAAAAACGCTAACAATCCCCTTGAAAAGCATACATCTCTGTCTAGCCAGGCCGCACTCGTGTCTTGTCACGTGTCCTTCAAGATCATGTCTACGATATCACTAATAGACCTTCAGCTCATGGATTACTCTTCCCGTATGTTGATCCTTCTTATCTTTAGTGAGACAATGCAAATGACCATTTCGTAGTCATTTATCTTACCGCTATCTCATACGATTACAGTGAGCTATATAGTAGACTATCCACGTGCTGTAGACTGACTTCTTTCATGGCAGTGATCACATTTCCTGATGAGGTATAGTTACTTATTGCCATATATGTGTCGTCCCCCTTGTTGACGGTCCGTGTAGATTGAGTATGTCTGGGTCAGCAGATTCTCTTTTTGCAACGCGAGGCATTCTTAATATGACCACAGACTAAACCCTGGACCCGGGTGTCAACGTTGTTCATTGTTGTGCGTATCACTTTGTAAGAAATTTATCAATACTTATGGAATAGGTCCGTTATGCTGGCCTCTGGAGCCTCGTGTGAGTCAATGGCGATTGAAGGTCATCAATCTGGATGCTGACACTGGGATGCCTTACCAGAATTACCTCTCTCCGTACGTCCAGCATTTAAAGTGTGAGGTTGATAATTTATGCCTGTCCCAAAGTTGAAACCAGCTTCGTACCCGGTACAGATAGTGTATGTTTACCTCTCACTAATGCATATGGAGTATACTGACACATTCATGTATAGCTGTGCGTTTTCATTCTGTTCATGACACTTCAAGTTAGTTGGCTTACAACCTAATTTGATGATTGCTACTCAGACAATGTAAGCCGGCTCACCCAAGCTTTCCTTGTCTGTCTCACCCGCAGTTGTATATAAGGTAAACTCATATCAATCATGAGTGCCTGGTCATTCGTCCTGTTTCTTGGTGCTGCCGATTGTGAGTTGTTTTGGGGCTCAGTACCATGCAGATAACACATTGATGTCATGTCTACAGTGATGATGATTCTCCGTGTCTGGGCCATGTATAACCGATCAAAGTTCATCATTAACATCCTCCTTGTATTGTTTTTCATGGAGATAATTTGTTCCACCATCTATTCCGTCCTATCAAGTAATGTAAAGAACCTGGCAGGTATGTAGCCATTGGTCGAATGGTACCATGCACTAACACAACCTCACGTAGAAACCACAGTGGCATCACTTGGTTTGCCAGTATGCAATTGGTCATTATCGTTGAGTCCCGGCGTATTGATCGTAATGGGTGCCGCATTGCAAATGTCACATAGCGCGGCCTTGTGCATCTTCGCGATCGCGCAGTTCGCGTGGCAGTCATTTCAGATGTATCACGTAACGAAGAAGTGGCAACTCAACCAATACATAAACTTGCTCGTCAAGCAGGGTATCCTCTATTTCCCGGGGTACGTCTCCATCCAGTCCTTTTTCTCCGCATTTCTTTCCCGCTGGCTTACAGTCGAACTAACCACCATTTTTTGGAACAGCATCTTTCTAATCAACGTCGTTAATATATATAATCTCTCTGGAAACACACTAACGGGATGGTCATTGGTACTGGTGCCCATCTTGGAATACGTCCCCACATACACCCTGACTCCTCGATTCTTCTTGAGCATTCGGGCGTTGCACGCGAATGATGTCCAGGGTAGACTTGGGAGCGGGATTGACACCGGCTTTGGCATATCCTATGGCGTGGGTGGACCAGCAAACTTGTTCGTAGATGTTGAACAGGACGCGGGATCAGAGGATATCCAAGAGATACCGACCGAGACTGGGTCAACTCAATCGGGATAGTAGATCGACTCTCTAAAAGCCATCAAGTCGTTTGGATTAGACCTACAATACTCAGGATTGGTTAATGGATTGCTAATAGATCAATTATTAGGTTTTTGCACACAAAGAGAAGGATCGTAGTGTTTGTGATTGCATTGATGTGTGCACTCGCGGCCAAACATGATCACCGTGGCTAACCATTCGATAACGACATGACAACGGCGGGCGCGTTTGTATCCAACCGAAAATTCCAGGGGGGACATCAAGTATATGTACAGCCATTGACAAAGGCAACTGTAGCAGCCCTCGCCTTGGGTTGACTTGATGACCTTTGAAGACCGTGCCGCCACCCGGATGTCCTATCAACTGCTTGAGAACTTGAATACGTCGTGAGACCGAACCTCCGTCTGTGATCCGGACATGTTGCTGTGTCCTTCACGAGTTCATTTGGTGGCGGCCAGAGTTTGCGGGCATAACTTGAACCTTGGGTAATAGGGAAAGTGCTAATTATAGCTGTGCCCCGGTACGGTGAAACACATAAAACCCGACGTCCCGATTCAGGAATGGGGGCCTCGAAAGGCGTTGGGCTGCGCAGTCGGGAAGTTCAAAAGTAGCCTCAGCAAGCAAACGGGTCGCGTTTGGCCCTTTCAGTGTAACATGGGAAAGAAGAAAGACGAGGATATTCACATGAGCGAAATACGCGATACCGCGCGAAATTGTTACGGCCAACTGCGCGTAACATGCCAGGTAGTAGTCGTAATTCACTGAAAGTGGCCGCTGAGCTTCGCTCGCATTCAAACTGACTTAGAAAGCATACAGCGATGTCTACGCGATAAGTATAAGAGGTAAATTGACAATCCTTCCAGTCCCGGGCAACTCGGCCACGGGCAATTTGTTTCAGTTGGAATGCTGAGTGGGACAACATTGTTGACAGGAAAGATATCCTAGTAAATCTGATGACTTTAGCGCTTGAAAAGGTAACAAAGAGTTGTGAACGCTGAGCATGTGAGATATCGATTGTTGGCAATTGAAACTACTACCAATAGTATTGGTTTAGTCTCGTACTACAGCGGGACACGTTGCGAGGCTTTTTATTCCTATCCAGCATATTAGCATGCTTAACCGGATAGAGGACCTTTATTGCTTGCCGCATAGACACTAGTCGGAGACTCTGTCAAGCTGTGATAGTAAATGGAACCCTAGGCTCGTTTTCGATGGTACCTTACCAAGCGCATCATGTAACTGATGTAAACCCTACTATCTATACATGTAGTAAGTGCGAGAAAGTCGGACTACGTTTTTAGCAATGTACCCACGGAGGTTGGTTTCAAATCATTAGGATGGATAAAGCGAACTCCTCTCCCTTATAAAAGGCTACCGTTCTTTCGAGGTTTCCTGTCTTTTTTACCCTAATAATCACATTCGTCTGTCGATGCCATGTCTTCTAATGCGTTACTGTCCAGGCTGGTCAACATACAGGAAAATGACTATGCAACTGGTATGTCCTCATGCACTTGTAGGACTCGAACACCAAGGTCACATTTATCCCAGCTTCTGTTCTTACTGCTGTCGGGTATGATTACGGTGAGCTACAAGTTGATCGTTCGAGTAGCATAAAGAATTAAAATTTCTATTGGTAGCCCTCACACTTTCGGACGAGGTATGGTTAACAGTTACTACATACTTGCCAGTTCTCACCAATGACCGACAATTCGTATAGATAGAGTACATCTGGGTTTGTGAACGCCCTTTTCGAGTTGGTATTTAACATGTTCCGTTCTTGGTAGACCAAACCCTGGACCCCAGTATCGATGCTGTTTATCTTGGTATGTATCACACCTCCTAGCACCTTGATAAAGTAAACTCAGAACCGTTTATCTAATAGATTCGCTATGCTGGTCTCAGTTATATTGTGTGAGTTAATGCCTGCTGTAAGATATATCACGATAACTCGGATGCTAATGCCGGTGTTCAAAGTATCAGGAAATTATTCTTCCGTACGTCTTATACACAGTAAACGTGAGGTCAGTCAACCCAGCGACCCTGCTAGAAGCCCGAGCCAATTTCATACCTAGTACTGTAAAGGTGGAGTTTCTCTGACTTAAAGAACTAGCGAGCATCTTAATTCGTCCATCTATAGCTGTGGGTACTCCTACTAATCATGATTCACTACATAATTTTATTTCTTGTTAACAGTCATTGTGAGTACGTTGAATATTCAAGCCCCTGTTCGCCTGTCTCATCCATATTCCAGGTGAAGTTATGATTATTGTGAATTCGTGTTCATTTCTCCTCTTTCTCGGTGCAGCAGATGGTAAGTTATCGCACACATCAGTTTTGGAAGAAGTCCACCTGAGCTATGATATCTGCACCTCCAGCTGTGATGATGCTCCGTGTTTGGGCAATGTACAATCGATCGAAGTTGGTCTTTAGCATTCTTCTTGCGCTATTTTTTGCGGAGATTGTTTCCACCATCATCTATTTTATCATATCTGATGCCCCAATGAGTCAGAATGGTACGTAGTTGGTTGGTCAAATGGGCGGTTCACCCTCTTTCTATATATCACACTGACTCACTGACTGTCGTAGTGCCTATTAACCAAATACTTGGCTGGTCACCTTGTGTCAACAACTGGATCTCCTCTGTTTATACGGTGGTCAGTGTTCTACGAATCACACATAGCACCGCGATGTGCACCCTCGTGGTCATCCAACTCGTAAAGCAGTCACTTCAGATGTATCGCATAACGAAACAGTGGCAAGTCAATCAATACATGGATATGCTTGCAAAGCAAGGTGTTTTATATTTTATCGCGTATGTCTTCATTTGTTTTTTAATGCTCC
>JBBPTU010000427.1:0-24292 GCA_038094295.1 Tylopilus aff. beelii | reverse complement strand
CGTATATACTGGGAGACGGATATCTCGGGAAACATCAAGCACGGCGCACCAGAGTACGTCGCGGATCGCTCTAGCTTCCGCACTCAACCTACAAACTAATTCCAGTGCGTCCGGGCAACTTGCTCTTTTGACACCAGAGGACGTCAGCAGAGGGGAGGACATTATGGAAGAGAACTTCCTGGGCCTTTATCCAGACCCTGCTCATTTCGTGCAATATGTCAAGTCACTTGACCGTCTAGACATTGCCTCCGAATTATTTGTCAGGTTACTCGAGGCGTACCATTCGGTAGACACCGAACAGGATACCGATCCGTCGAGGTGTGCGCGTATCACCCGACTCGATTCAGTACTAACACCTCGCTAGGGGCTTGTTGTATCTTCAAATGATCGTTCAGATGCAAACTCGTCTCGCCAGTGATTCGTCTCCTTCCAACATTCTTCGCAAGCCTGAGCATATACTGTTATTCGTAAAACATGCTCTCGAGTCCCGAGAAACTGCATCATCCCGTAAAAATTTGGAACGCTCGCATGGTTTTGGATTGGAAAATTTAAAGATTGTTGAACAATCAGAGGGTTTGGAAGACAGTGACAGCGACGACGAGCCAGGAGAACAAGTCGAAAATAACATGACAGAGACTGCGATCGATTTACTCCTTGCCACATTGGAAGGTATGAAAAGCTCTGCGCCATTCCAAAGATTGGATATGACTATGTCTACAGCTAACCCCGAGTTATCCGCACGGAATGCATCAGTCCTGAATGATATTTTTTCACTGCTCGAGCCGTGTACCAATGATGCGTTGGAATCGATCCGGAGTTTGGCGCGCGAAGCCAGAATGGTGATGACTGCACGACTTGCTTCTACTTCTATTTCCTGGTCAGCGCCTCGGAAAAGAGAAGAAGACGACCCTCAGGAGGTTTATCAAAAGGCTTTAAGGCTTCTTCAAGACCCGATCCTGCCCGTCAGAGCTCACGGCCTATTACTTCTAAGACAGCTCGTCGCATCTCGTCCCCACGCATCCACGCCTGCGGCAGACCCAGCGCTGGTCCCTGCTATCTTGTCTATTTTCATGCAATCTGTGCAAGAGGACGATTCATACATCTTTCTCAATGCCGTACAGGGGCTTTCTGCAATGGTCGACGCGTTTGGCAAGGACGTTCTAGGGAGTCTCCTCGAGACATATACGCGCAATCTTTCCGCTCCCTCTGTCGGTACATTGTCAAAGCAAGAGGTGGATGCGAAAGTTCGTGTCGGCGAGGCTCTGGGGCAGGTGATCAGGCGGTGCGGGGACGCACTCGGTGTCTACGGTACGTCGCAGAGGTCGACTGAAGCTTGATCGATGACTGTCAAATCAACAGCGGACACTCTTGTCCCGCGCCTCATATCTGTTTTCCGCTCAAGCTATGCGCCGACGGTCGTCCGAACGTCTGCCGTCTCACTCCTAACCCAGTGCGTCAAAACCAGCACGGTTTCCGTGCTTCATTACACCAACGATCTGGCCGCGGGTATGGTCGATTTATTTCAAGTCGAAATGGTGGTACCTAGTGCGTCGTCGCCGCAAAAGGACAGTGATGAAAAGGGGGCACGCAAGACCGAGCAACGTAAAGGAGTGGAGGCGCTGGACTCCAAGCCCACCGCTGTCGATCCTAAACTACCCCCGTTGCGTCGTGCTGCGCTGCACTTTTGGACAACACTCCTCAACCAGCTCACACATGCAACATACGAAGGGACTTCGGTGGAGAGATTACCTGCCACACTCTTGAGACGGGCCAAGGTCACACTGGGATACATTGCCTCAACAGACGAAGATGATAGAGTGAGAGTGATGGCGAGAGAGGCGAACGAAGCTATAGATCAACTCAATAAAGCCACTCTAGGTATCTAGCATTCTCCTACTCAACAAATGTACTCCCCGTATCTGTCTCAAACCCGGAAAGCTCTGAGAGTCTGAGTCATTGGAGGGAGCCGTAGTCCATTTCGGTTCCAGCTTGCAGTCAGAGTGCAGAGCGACGCCGTAGAATGTGGAGTCGGCTGGGGAGCCGCGACCACGGCGCGCTCGCGAACCGACACCAACGCATCGAGATCATACGAACGAGGACAGAACCAAGCATACATTTCACGCCGACGTTCGATCGCCCAGCGCCCTCCCGACCTCGTCCACTCTCGCTCGAAACGTCCGCCACCGCGCGCTCCCGACGACGAGATACGGCGTCTGCTCGCTCGCGTCTGCCCCCGCGTTGCGCTTCAAGAACGGGTTGGAGACGGCGCGGTAGAGCGCCATGTGCATCGCTTTGAAGGTCTACGATGGTGTGCGGGCGTCTGTGGAGGAAAAAGGAAAAGAGGGAACGGACCATGATGACCTCGGCATCGCGCACCACGGCGTCCGTCAGGGCGAGGGCGAGGACGATCTTGACCTTGAGCGGCGTGACGTAACCGTACGCGGCGACGTCGTCCATCGCGTACAGCAGCCCGAGGTAGCCGTCCATCGGCTTGTTGTTGGGCGCATCGGCAACTAGAGAAAGGAGGGGTGGCCGTGACTCGGGTGCAAGGTTCGGGAGAGTGAACGGGGCTGACTGCGCTCCTCGATGACGTCCAGGCTGGTGTGGGCGACGTAGTGGTACTTGAGTTCTTGTCCTTTTTGAAAGGTGCGCACCAGGATCGGGTGGTTCTGGGGGGAGATGAAGGCGACCGCGTTGAGACGGAGTGGTGGAGGCATTTCAAGCAGGGTCGCGGACTCTGAGTTGGGCCTCTAGCGCAAATGCCGAATCCGACCTTGACATCTTGCAAACACTCTACAAACACCCCAGACTCCCTCTACATGGTCAATGTGTCCGAGGGCAGCAAGACGTTCAAATTCTATCACAGCTCAAACGCCCACGGATACTGACACTCAAACGTAAACTACGTATCATCAAGGCGAACCCCACTAGTAAGCTGATTCTATCCGAATGGAGCACGCGAAGGCATTGTTTCTGATTTAGCCGTTGCTCGCAAAGTGTTCCCTTCATAGCACTGTGGGGGACCATAATGCAGTTTGCTCGATACTGCTCAGACGTATCGATTTGTCTCAATTGGCTCTGCCAGTCATTAATGGCCTTATTCACACACCATCTTGCCGGCCCATCTCGTGCAACATTCGGAGTGGTACGACTTTAATGGAATAGTGCATCGAAGCCCGATCACTTCTCCCGCTCTAAATGTCATATTAACCTTAGTGAGAATAATATAACTAAATGACTCCCCTTGAAACTGATTCGTTTCTTGGGTCGGTACAAAAGGCATATTTGCTGGAGCCCGGAGACTTGTGAGAGCTCTCATGAAATTGTTCCCTGTACTTCTGCTCTGTGGGGTGTTGTTCGCCTGTTCAGGGTGCATTTCAGCTTCCCTCGTTCCTTTTCCCTCCGACCCGATCCCACTATTGAACTATTTCGATAACCAGGCTGCATCTATTGATGGTACCACCGGGAATTTCAACAACAACGGCTCGACCTACGCGGCGGAGTATCTACCCACAGGACCTTGGGTCTTCAATGGCGTGACGGTAATCGTTTCTCTGTCTCTGATCTCGAGGCTAGGTTAAGTTTGTTTAGTATAACCTCCCAACTGCTTGGGGCACTGGCGATGATAATATCATCGCCCATGGACAAGTCGTAGAACTCCCTAAAGCGACATATGTTCATGAACTTCATCTCCTTTACGCCGGAGATGGATTGGAGGGTCAGTACAAGCATCATAGCACCGAAGCCAACTAATCGCCGTTTACTAGCTCAATTCAATCATACGTTCAATTTCAGCTACGTAGACAACACCGTCTCACACCTCTTATGTGAGTGCTTGATCATGCACTCTGTCACCACTGCTAACGGATCGTCTTAGTCATGGGAAAGAATTGGTGGAGGAACGCGACGCTAAATTGGGGTGATATTCGAACGTGAGCCTAGTTTACTACCCTACGTGTCTATGGCTAACACTCCGTATAGTCCCTATCATTTCAACGACTATGGCGCTTCGATCGACTGGAATTCAACTCAAATTTTCCAATATTCTGTTTCCATTCCCTCGCGTGCCCCTCTAAAGAGCATCACATTTCCACGGACTGCGAATGCTCAAAGCAGGTTGCATATCTTTGCCATATCTGTCACTCCATCTGTAGTTCCGTCTGTTGTACCGACAGGTCCAGAACTCTCCATCCGCACTGTGCAATTTAGCACGCGTTGGGAGGACGTCGATGGACAGCGTGCCCAAGCAGTCGTGATTACACTGGCAAACCTTTTACCAGGCAGTCTTGCATCGCCCACGAACGCGTCGCTTCGGTCCAAATATCAGGTTGAGGTGATTGGAGAAGGAGTCACAACGGTGATACCAGGAGTAATACATCGACTCGTGCCGGCTGATCAAGCTCGTTTCGATGTCTTTGTCTTGAACAAAAACGGTACCGG
The DNA here is from genome assembly GCA_038094295.1 of Tylopilus aff. beelii. Taxonomy (NCBI): domain Eukaryota; kingdom Fungi; phylum Basidiomycota; class Agaricomycetes; order Boletales; family Boletaceae; genus Tylopilus; species Tylopilus aff. beelii. Next base: position 19,852 of record JBBPTU010000427.1, on the reverse strand, counting down.
AAATGCAACGGTCCAGATTAAAGACCTCAATGGAAATGTGATTGCGACGTCATCCGGATGGCCAATTACACCGCTTCGACGGTCCTGGACCGCCGAAGAAAGCGTATTGTCCACGCACGAGACGCCGACTTGGGTATTGTTGACCTTTCTCGCGTCACGTAATTTTAATACTCTATTTACAGTGGAACCAGGCAAAGTATGGAATATTGTGAGTAGCAGACGATGTGACAGTGAAAACCACTAAAGACTTAGTCACTTGAACTAGTATTCACTGGGGGATCTACAGCGTTCCTGCCTTCGTAAGGCTACTTTATTACCTCGTACTCTCACACTCACCCGACGTCCAGGGTCCACCGAAGAGTTATGCCGAGTGGTACAAGTGAGCGTTCGTACCAGGACTTCCCACTACTCGATTTTTATGATATTCAGCTGGGACCTCCATAACCCACCGAATTCGAGCAGCCCCACCTGGAACTATCATCTTAAACACTATGGACCGGTGAGGAACCCTGCATCAGGGTTAGGGTTTCCTCTCCACTTAACACCTCGTTGCAGAACGTAGTCTACGATGACTTTATCGCAAATTTCACGGCGGCAAACTGGAACCCAAGTGCTTGGTTAGATTTGATCGACGAAGCCGGAGCAAAATACTTTGTTTTTGTTACGGTTGGTAGTCCAACCGCGATTTGGTATTCCGTCCTTAAGCTGACGCCACCTGCAGAAACACCACGATGGATATGGCTTGTTTGACACTAAGAACACGACGCACCGAAGTAGTGTATATCTCAACCCTCATCGTGATTTTGTCAAAGAGCTCATGGAGACCGCGAAAGCTGAGAAGCCCAATCTTCACCGTGGGACCTACTATTCACTTCCTGAGTGGTAAGTCATTCCTCTCGAACTAGCCGATATAGTTGTTGAGTAGCTGTCGGCCGTTCAAAGGTTCAACCCTTACTATGCACCATACGGGTTCGAAGTGTGGCCCGGGGGACTCGCACACAATGCCTTTAACCATTCCGAACTCGAACCCTACACTGGCATGCTCAACATTTCCGACTACATCCAGGACTTGCAATACCCGCACATGCTGTCCCTTGCTCTCGATTACGGGACTGAGATTATGGTTTGTCAGCACTGGTGTTGGTATACTCCGTACTGATCCAAATCTAAGTGGTGTGACATCGGTGGTCCAAATAACACGCTAGAGTTCGCATCGCAATACTATAATTACGCTTCAGAGAATGGATACCAAGTCATCATAAACGACCGTTCGTCTCAAGTTTATCGATCTTTCCCGCTTCTGACTGTCGAGTCGACAGGCTGCGGCGCCGTTCCTGATTTCGACACACCCGAGTATGTTCTGCTCGGATCACTCTCTACAAGGAAATGGGAGACGAGCGAGGGAATGGACCCGTTCAGCTATGGGATCAACAACGCCACCAAGGCAACGCAATACAAGAATGGCACTACTATCATCCAAACCCTCGTCGATGTCGTCAGCAAGAATGGAAACTAGTAGGCCATCCTGTATATCTCTTTCACCCGGTCATTTATTTCACCCAAGCTTGTTAGACATCGGGCCCACTGCAGAGGGCGATATCATCGCTCCGATGGCAGACAACCTCCGCGCGGCTGGAAGATGGCTCAAGTATGCTGGCGATTGCGTCTATGCCACCGTACGTACTGTCGGCAACCCCATGGTGGCCTGCGCGTGCTGAACCGCTTCGCAGGATTATTGGTACCAAGCGTCGCAGGATCCATCGGGGTCGTATCGATTCTTGACCACACCCGAAACATTTTGCATCGTTGCTTTCAACAAACCCGTCGATGGCTCGGTCGTGGTCGACGCAGGTGGAGTGGTGCTTCCAATTCACGAAGGAGATACCATTAAATTGCTCGGACCGACGAGCGGGACAACGGTCGACCATAAGCTCGATTGGAGGATGGATCAGAAGGGGGTGCTGACGATCGACGTCTCACAAAGCCAAGTCGATCAGGTGGAGTATGCTTGGGCTTTTCAGGTCTCTTACGCAAAGTGACCCGGGTGGATACGTGTGTGGGCATTCGTGTAGGGACAGTCGTATTGTGTACTATTGAAGCTGGCTGGTGATATGTAGCCGAGTCGACTGTATAAATTGCAAGGTCGGATAGTGAGGAGATCTATTAGTGCTCGAGACATGGTCGAGTCCCCTGTCGTACCTACCGATCAAGTAAAATAAGGTAACAATCTGATGTATCTACAAAATGGGCCCCAAGTGAACAAATGACATACATACAGCACTTGCCGACGTCCTAGGCAACCTTGGCTTCCCTCAGCGATAAAACGGTCTGAATAGATCTAGAGTCAGGATCATTAAAGTGTTACGTGGTCTCCTTACCTTGTTGGTAAGCTCATAAATCCTCTTCTGTGCTGCGAAGAGAATGGCAGCCGTGAGGACACTCTGGAGGAGCTTGCTCCCCGCGCCGCCATATAATCCTTGCAATCCCTCCTCCTTGAAAATGGTCATAAGCCCATGAAGAGTAGACTTGTAGCGCTCGGCGCGCGCATTCCCCGCTTGCAGCCGACTCTTGACGACACTTCAAAAGGTGTCAGTTCATCTCACAAGGAAAGCCGCATAGACGCCCTCTTACATGTACGGATACGTCGTCCCGGTGGCAACTGTTCACGCCGACGTCAGCATCAAATCCATACCTACGGATCGCGTTGGCACCTACCCAGTTTCGAAAACGCGCCCAAGACAAAGAAATCCCAGTCGGTCAGCACCGCCGAGGCAGGGCCACCTCGGCCCTTGGGCAGTTTCGCCAGGCGACTCGCGATCAGCGCGTTCTTGAGCTGTTCGAAGACGGTGTACTGGATGACCGGGTTGATGACCAAGATGAGCGCTGGGCGGATGCCCCGCCAAAAGCCAGCGATGCCGTCCTTGGACAGGATCTTTTCGATCGCCTCGAACAACCCAAGCTTCTTGGGCCGTGAGGAGGACGCGTCGGGGAGGTTAGTGCTGGTGCTGTGAACCGCTTGTGAGGTTTGGACGACCCAGATGGGGTTGCTGAGGATGGTCGTCGCACAACCTGTACCGATGGTCGACGAAGCGCCAGATGTTACTAGCATACATCCTTACCTGCTATAAGGCCGGCAATGATAGATTCTGCAGTGCTGAGACCTTTCTTTCCATTGGCAGGCCTTGAATTCACGAGGATGGTGCGCGAACGCTCGTAAAAGTAGTAGTAGACTCTGACGTCGAGAAGTGAGCCAAGAATTACAGGGAGACGCGCCAGAATAGCTCACCCATTCGTGACTGCAATGCCAACCAGGCTGGAGTTGAGTCCACTGTACAAACCACGAACGCCCTCTCGTTTGATGGTGTCGAATATCACCTCTGCAAAGGGCTGACGCGCATCAGCAACTTGGTGGACGAATGCCGATGGTGGATCACGAGCACCTTGTTATTTCGTTTGTTAGTATCGACTGCCGCCCGAGTCGAGAGGACGACGAGCGGACTGTTGAATCGGGACAATGAGCAAGGCACTGTGACGCGAAGGGTAAAGGCACTTGCTAGGTCGCCGACATTGCCACCATGCCTCCAAGGGCCCCTGCCAGAGCATGGAGTGCAGAGTCGCTCATGGCTGTGAGATGGATGCAGGTTCTGAGACCCGACGGATCTTGTGCTTCGGCATTCTCGACTCGGACAACTTGCAGTACAACGCCGAAGTCAGAATTCACGTGGCAGGCCGCAATAAAACATTAATGTCACGTCGTATGGTACGTATGTTGGTATGTGTCTGCGCAGGTATATCACAACCCACGCTATATCCTACTCAATAGTTCCATCCTGGAGCTGCTTCAAAAGATTCTGCAACTCCTCCACGTCTTTCTTAAATGCGCTGGAACTCGAACCAGTATCACTTCTCCCCGACATATTAAACGCGTCGCCAGAAATTGGTTTTCCATCATCTAGAGCGAGCCACTTGTCAAGCTGGGCAGAGATGACTGGTGCCTTTAATCGATAGTGGGTACGAATGACGTCGCCAAACGGTTCAGGAGGAGCTTTCAAGTTTCCTAGCATCTGTGACGAATAAATGGGGGATCGTCCGAACGACGGGGAGCTTACTGCTGTTCTTACAACCATTCGTCTTACATTTGCCGAGTCTGTGACGAGTGAGCGAAAGGCCACCCTGTTGTTGACCGACCTACATGCTTTAGATTGCGGCGTTCCGCCGCCATTAGCCCACCCTGGCTCATTCAAGTAGGGTTCATCACACAGAATCATGGATTGGATAGAGATGAGGACCTGGAGCGCCAAAAAAACCGTCTACCGATCCCATGATACCATATCAGTAAACGCACCTGCAGCAATGTCGAGCGACCCGATATCCAGCCAGGACCGGACCAAGTGCCGAGGAGAGATAGGCACACTTTGCCATCCTAGTAAGAATCGGTCAGCGATGCTAATACGCTACTGCCAAGTGTGGAATGTACTCGCCGCATAGAGGTTGGGATTAAAGCGGTATTTTCCACCATTCGTCTAGGAACGAAAACAGAAAACGTTAGACAACATCAAGGAATTCAGTAATGGACATTACTGTCATGTACTTGACACTGGGCGGCGATTGGTTGTAGCTCGGTCCAAGGAATATGTCGAACAAGAAACTATCAAGTTTCAGCCGGAACACCGAAAAGAAGGCTGGATCGATACAGACCATCCATCCTGGTAGCTGCAAGTTAAATCAGTTCACTACAGCAAACTTTGCAAAAGACGTTGGGCGATACTCACGGGGTCCCTTCCGGGCCGATGATCAGTGCCTTGATGATATCCACACGATTCTCATCCACTCTTAAAAATATCGACGAATCCCAAGCAACTGGAAGGTTCGTGGTCAGCACAGCAAGCTAGAATGAAGAAGTCATCGACTGTCTCGTATAGGTTGGATTCTCGCTACCTCTTTTGCGATGGCAAGTGAACGCTTCGGAATCTCCGAATTTGCCAGCATTCGTGCTTCGCTGTTGAAGAAAAACTTGTAGTGGGGGGCCGTGTCTTCGTTCGGTATCGGGTCTGTCGGCGGTACAGTGAGGTCACAGTATTCGAACCGCACTTTTGTCGCCCAGTCGACATAGGCCTTTCGTCGCTCTTCTTCGGTGTTACCCACCTGTATTGATGTAAGATCGAATGCCGAAGAATTAGTGATCCTGGGCAGGGACGCGTGCAGCCTATCAACGAAGGTATTACCCTTCGTTTCTCGCAAAGAACGGTCGATAGCGTTCGCAGTCATCAGAATTCGTTGGCAGAATGCGAGCAGCTTCTGGTTCTCATCCGACAACACTGGGGATGACTCCTTCTCCTTGCCCTTTCCCTTATTCATCGTCATCCGTTTCTGTTCCTCTGTCATCTCTTCTACTTCGGCTTCGATGGGTTTGACACCTTCTAGTCCCTTGATGGCTGCCTTTGCTTGTATGACGATAGCTTCAAGTAACTCACGAGGTCCAGCGCTGCCTTCATAGATAATAGTGCGTTCCCGGATAATTGATCTTCCTTTGCCAACTTTTTTCGGAGCAACAGATTTGATTGACCCAGCGACCATAATCGGCATGGCCATCATACTCGCCAACGCCTCGTGATTGGAGATAGTCTGTATGGAAACAATAACTAGGTGTGCAATTCTTCGAGAAACGCTACTCACTTCCAGCCACTCAAATAACTCAAAGTACAGAATGGATCGATCAGACATGTCTGACAGAGAGTCATTTCGAAGGAGAGTCGAGCAGAGGAAATTGAAACGTCTCCGAAGATGGGCCAGGGCAGTAGGGTGGACCATATAATCGCTTGTGAGCGCCCCACCTTCCCTGTGGAGCGAGGGTAGGTAGACACGTATTTGGGATAGGAGCAAGCCAATCTTCTCGTCCTTCGCGCGCTGTTGAGCTTGCGCCTCGAGTTGCCCGGAAGTCTGGGAATCTTGGTTTCAAGACTAGTATCGCTGAGCAGAGAAACTCACATCCTCTCGACCATCGCCAGCATATCCAGTGCCACCTCGGGCTTTCTTGCCGGCCGGTAAGGACATGTAGTACACATCATCCTCATCTTCATCCCCGTTTAATATGGATGAATGAGGATGAATATCCATCTTGCGTTTCTTACTTGACTTTGCTTTCGTGGATCCTTGATTCTGCTCGTCTCCCGACTGGCGCCTTTGCTCTGCAAACATTGCTTCCAACATTGCAAGACCGACACCAAGTATAACGCCCTGCAGGTTCGAGCAATGAAACAAGCTGACGTCGATTGATGCATTTGGACGGATATTTCCAGGATTGGTCGTTTCACCACATGCAAAACAAAAATTGGCGTTGCAATTCGGGCACGACTGCCTCACAATACGACGCAGATGCTCGATATAGGACGAGAACTCCGGCTGTGAGCTACATGAGTGATCGAAAGAAGGGGACAGGAGACAGCTCTAACTTACAAAAAGCGGAAAGAAGTTGCTCCTTTTTCGATCGAGACTGTATCCACAAGACTGAGGACAGAGGCATTTATCGTTGCTCAAGAAGTCATACAGAGCAAAGAGAAACGACTGCTCGTTGCCTTCAGGGCAGCCCCTCATCCAGTCACCCTGCATCATAAGTTTGACCGGATCCTTAGACCCCAACAGAGTAGCGAATTCGTGTTCTTCCTCTACTTCGATCACCTCCTCGCGACGATCCTTGGAGAAAAAGATGCCTACAGCGCGATTAACTACCAGATTACACAATAAACCACACAAACTCGCCTGCGTATGGGTCAAACTCTCCCTTGTCCCGCTTGCCCTCGAAATCGGAGTCGTAGTCGATGTAATCATCGACTATGGCTCAGTTGATGAGCGTATATAGCAACAGCGCCGCGTTAGACCTACCGTCGTCTTCGTTATCTTGCATGTCGAGGTCTTCGTCCCCTTCCACGTGATCTAGGGTCTGGAATCCATGAACGGGAAGCACTGAATGACAAAGGAAAAGTGCGCACAGAAGTATGCGAAGGACTCATTGGATCGGTTGGAGTAAGCGGTGTCATTGGGACGTCGTTATCGTCGTCCGCCACGCACGCAAATTCGCCGTCGAAAATGCGTTCCGCTGCCTGCATGACATCTTTGTACTTGCGCAAGGCTGCCCGCGCTTGTGGCACCGTTGCACCCTAAGAATTAAGAAGAATTTGAACTCGAGAATTTCAGGCAGCACGACTACCAGAGCAGCGCACCATCTCGACGAGCTGTTGTACTTCTTTATCCATTGCGACGTGGGTGCAGGAACGACAAACAGTTGGGTTGGATAGGGACGATTGTGTACCATTACGCGAACTTGATAAACTCAATTCCGTGTCACGCTGTGACCGTCACGTACTCTAGGCTGACTTCGTGAAGATATATATAAATAAAAAATAGCCGACCTCACAAGACCCAAACTGAAGAAGCATAGAACATTAGAAGTGCGGTGGGGCCGCCACCAACAGAACTAGTCAGACCGGATCAAACTGACAAGTCAAAGTTGGGAGTAAATCCTGAAAGAAAACGATCGGAACTACGCCAGAGCTATCTGGAAAGTAGATACTCGCCAAGAAAGGTTAGTTTGCAATGGATACAAGTAAAATGGTACACACAATGCCCGCTTGCTCGGGCCAGCCAAACGAAGTGGTTCTCTCTCTCAGTAGAGTAAAATGAATTAATGAGGATACCGTCAATTCTTTGGAAGGGGGGGAAGGCTTGCATGATCATCACGATCATATCCAAGTGGATAAGAAGACAGGTCGCTCATGAGTGCCAGCGTGTCCAAGCTGGCCCGCTGACGCTCCTGAGGGGCCAAAGGCGGGTGGGTAGTCTCTATCCCCCCATGATCTATTTGGAATGGGAAATTTCCGAGCCCCGATGAAGCCGTAGACAACTGCGAACCCGTCGACATGCCCAAGATACGACGGTTTGGAGGGTCTAATGGAGCTTCAATCTCTGCGATTCCAACTTGAGGTAACGTAGGGAGGGGACTAGCAGTACTGGGGCCAGCTTTTGAGGCTTGCGGCTGAGCAGTAGTGGACTGCTGACTGAGTGGGGAACGAGGTGGAGAGCGAACAGGACGCGACGCTATGGGGGATGGTGGGACAAAAGGGAACGATTCAAGAATTGAGTCTGCTCGGGTAGATGTCGTGGATACCATTGATGTCCCTGACATCCGTTTAGCTCTATCGAGACCCTGAGCACGAGCTTGAGCTTGAGCGTGGGCTAAGGCACGTTGTTGTTGCTCCTGAAGAGTACCAGAAGGGACGGATGGCGGAATTAATTTGGGAATGGAAATGCCGTGCGGAGATTTTTGATCAGAACGTGCACCCAATATCCCGATGTTGGCTCTCGGAGTACTGACTTCATTCACAGCAGATCGTGGTTGTGCAGGTGAAACACGTTCAGCTGAATCTGTCCCGCCTCGCGAATCGAAAGAGGCGGCCGAAGTTTCCTTAGACGGCGTGTGATGGTCTCCAAACGGATCACTACAGGCAGAGAGTTCGTGTTCCTCATCAGCCTCATTAACAACGTCCGCAGGTCCAAATGAAGTCGCAGCAAGAGGCGAACGGATAGAGGGACGAGACATGGCGGAAGAGGGTTTCAAACTTTCTGAAGAGAGATGCGATGTTGGAGTCACAGCGCCCGATGTCTGAATGACCTCGGCTTTGACCTTTCCAACAACCTGCCGAACAGCACCCTGAGCATGCGTGATGATCATGGGGGCTTCGTTCAGGAAGTCACTGGAATAACTGGCATTCGAGCTGAATGACGCCCCAGAAACACCTGAGCGTTGAGATTGAGCGTAACGAGGAGAGGGCTTGGATAAGGAGTCGAGTGATCCGTGCGGGCTGTCCAACACTAGATCGGTCGGACGAGCCGGCCGTACCGGAGAATTTGGGGGGAAGGAGCTGGATGAACGAGGAGAAGGCAACTGAACAGAACCAGGGGACACCAAGGCGATTGGGATGACGTTGGTGCCATTCGTAGCAGTAGAGGTTGTCTGGATAGACTGTCCATCGTCAAACGGATTTCCGATGGACTGCTTGCCAGAGGCACGGCGCGTGGAGGATTTATGTGAGCCCTGAGACTGCGGATCAAGATCGATGACGCTATCTCCAGTGGAAGAATAGACTCGGACAACATTCGTCTGAATTGACGGCATCGTCGGCGTTGTCGGTGTCGTCGGTGTTGTCGTGGACGATGAAGGCTTTTCTGTCGGATCTGGACGATTGAGAACTGCCTCAGCTGGGGCAGGGACGTCTGGTTTGGGTTCGACAGTTACGTCGCGGGCTTGACGTGCACGTTGACGACGACGGTACAAGAAGAAAACGAGCAATGTGCCTGTGAGGATAAGCAGGACTGCGACAATTGCGCCAGCGAGGGCGCCAGGGCTGACTCCCCCACCGCTACCACCGCCTTTGCTCGGGGCATTTGGTCTACAAGTGAATGTCGGACAAGCGTCGCACGACCTTGATGGATGGTCAGCTCCAAAATTCGGGCATTATTTTGCACGACAAACTGGGTGATCAGGACGCAGCTCTCGTCCGCAGAACAAGTGCAGGCGGGCAACTGGGAGGGGCAGGAAACGCACTGCCTGGGGAAAAGATCCATGTGCATGAGGGCAATGAAAGAAACAAAGGAATGTGTGAGTTCGGAGGGGCTGGTTTAATGGTGGTCAAAGCTCAACCAACAAATACGACGACGACCTGACGGCGTCGTTATGGCGGGACGAGACCTTTCCCACCATCGTAATATCTTGGTCCCTCCCGACAGCTCGCCCACGTTTTCGCCCCCAACGCCGTCACAAAGCCGTTCGCCATATCGAACAATTAATAAAAGTGTAATTTATGTGGACAACCTTGGAAACGGGGCCGCAGCTGGTCACTCTGGTTCCATGAACTGGAACCCCGAGGCATCTGCTCAGTTGTGCCTTGATCCTGTGAACGAACACCAATCTGTCTACATGTCATCCTCTACTGCGACCGTCTTGGATCGAGTGCGATGAGTCAAACGGAACCTCAACCTTTGCACCCTCGTTTCAAGTATTTCTCCTTAGATCTCGCACAGAGATGAGTCTGGAACACCGAACAGCCCCATGTGTGAACACTCCGCCCGCGAGAAAGTCACGGTCGCAATTTCATGACCGTGACATCACATATGGCTATCGCAGTGCACGGCCTCACCTTTTATCATGGGACAAATGACGCACCCTCACTCTCTAATATCACCCTTCAACTCCCGTCTGGTTCCAGGACGATTATCGTGGGCGCGAACGGAGGTATGTGCCTCACCGCACTTGAGGGATCTCGAACATTAAGGGACTACCCTCGTCTCCGTAAGCCGGGAAATCTACCTTGCTGCAGATCCTCGCTGGGAAACGCCTCATAAAGGACGCACATGTCCGCGTCAACGATAGGGACGTATTCTGGGATTCTTCCCCCGGCGTGTCTTTTCTCGGCACGGAATGGTTGGTCGTCACTCAGTCTCTCGATTGGCGCTTACTGATCCCGCCTTGTTTGTCAGGGCTATGAATCCTGTGGTTCGGGGCGATATTGTAGTATCCGTTTTCTTAGACTCCGTTGGGGGTTATAGACACAAAGAACGCAGGGACAAGCTACTTGATATCCTCGACATAGACCTAGACTGGCATATGCATACAATATCGGATGGAGAACGGCGACGTGTTCAGCTTTGTATGGGTCTTATGGCCCCTTGGGATGTTCTGTTACTAGATGAAGTGAGGGCATCTCCCTTTTAGAATCCCACTCACTCCACGCCATCACCAGGTTACAGTTGATCTAGATGTCTTGGTTCGCAACGAATTGCTCACGTTCCTTCGAGACGATAGTATCTCGCGCGGAGCAACCATCCTTTGTATGTCTTGGTTGATTTCCTCGGACTAACAGCTTACCCTCGTAAAGATGCCACCCACATCTACGATGGAATTGAGAGCAGCTTATCTCCGACCCATGTTGCACATATGTGCCTTGGTTCCTTCCGAACGGAACCCACCCCTTGGCCATTCAATAGCACAACACTGTATCACACTGCCCTGGAGTGGCTTAGGGAAGATCGTGACCATCGACATGAACTGGAGAAGCAGGGCCGCAAGCCCCGAGGAGCCCGTCAAGATGTCCGTTGTGATTTTTTCTGTCGTTCCATCCATTGACCGAGAGTTCCAGAACGTCCCTACCGACTCAGAGACTTTCTACAAGAAGTGAGTAGTCATTTACTATGGCTCATTCGACACTTATGACTGTCTCCAGATATGACTACGGGCATTAGACGATCCTATGACTCAGGATAATGATGACGGACCTGGCAATGCGCATTCAACTGCTTGGGTGAGATACCATCATAGTTTCAACGGTAATACTCGTATAGTCATAACCTATTCTGCTCAACCAATGTGGGGTTGGCACACATAAAGCTTCTCAGACGAGGGTGATCTCCTGTGTTCGTACTTCAGGAATCCCGCCTGATACTTTCCCATCATTGCGCGTTCGCTAAGTCAATCGTTGTAAGTCTAACTCTAACCCAGAGTACCCAGATGTCACTGGTTCAGACGCATCGAGAAATCCCTGCAGCACAGAGTGACTCATTGCAAGCTACAATGGATATCCAGAGACACACGACACTCAAGCACTCTAGTCAGAAAATGTTTCCTTCTCGTCGTCCCAGCCAAATATATCTGGATCGATCCCGAGTTGTCGGAGCATAGTGCCTAGGGTATGGCGACCAATATCGCCGTCCTCTTCAGAAACCTGACGTCCCATCTTGCAGGATTCATCTGATGTTCCGAGGCTGCAAGATTCTCCATCGCCGTCCCCCGACTTGGTGTCCCAGCCCCAGGGCGTGTTCCCATCGTTGGCGCTTTCCAAGCCATATGACCTGCAGATGAATGTCCCCTTCCCTGTTGAGTCACTGGCGTCTCTAGTAGCGTCCCAGACATCATAGGCAGCTTCTCTTCCAGCTTCGATCCATTTTTCTGCGAGCCTCCCAAGGACCTCTTCTTCGTTCTCTTCCTTGACTTTGATGGCGCGTTTGAGGAGCTGTAACTTGCGTTCGAGTGTCTGCAGTGCAGGTGTGAGGCGTATGGTGCATGAATCCGCCGGAAGATCTCTATTAACCAGCGGCGATTTGAACTGTGTGAGGGATCTTGGCGTATTCGGCCCCTTGCGCTGAAAAGCGATAGTCGATCCTTTTTGCCTGACCTTTTCGTAGCCCGCTCCGAGCGCCGTACTGTCTGTCGATTCAACCTTATTGTTCGTGATATTGGCTGGTCCATCCTTCAACGGCGGACGAAAGGGGGAAGCTAACTTTTGGAATTGGCGGTTTTGAGAAGCTACAGTCGTGCGCTTGGTGGCGGGAGGCAAATAAAGGCGGGAGTCCAGTTTCTACATGATCATAGAAACCTTGTCTCCTCAGAGAAATAATACTTACCGAATGTTTGATGAATTTTGAATCAGGCGATTCATCATCATGCTGAACAAAAAGCGTCAATAAGTGATGGAGCAAGAATTTTCGTTCATACATCGATGCTCCGCTTCCTAGGAGACCCGAGATCACTCTCCAGACGCGAGGCAAGACTCGTTTGTAAACTTGGTAATGTTGCAACCTCGGTAGTGTCATGGCCATCGAGGTACCCGGATTCCGGACCAGAATTACCTTGAACGGCTGATGGTACATGGTTGTCGTGTGCGTGGTCGAAGGGACTGGCGCGCTGTTCCACTCCAATACCAGGCACCTGTAAAATATAAACATCTCAGCGGCACTGCACGTAAAGAGATCAATGTTTTAGACCATTTTTGAGGACTCAACATCGTTGCCCGAAGATTGAGAGGATGCAAGAGGCGAGGAAGAGAACAGCTGCGGAGGGCTTGAGCTGGGAGGGAGGGAGGGAAGATCTTCGCTAGGATAGCCCAAGTCTTCTCGTGCTTCAACTTCGTCCATCGTCGAGGTAATGACGGCATTCTGAACTTGATCTGGCATCCGAGCAGAGGTCAAGCAGCAATTCTGGTCCGCTTCTCTTTTATCACGCAGAGGTTCGTCCGCTGACACTGTCCTGGTGCACAGTAGTGGTAACTCCAGAGGATACAGGGTTGTAATAGCCTCATTGTTGCCAGCAGGAGGAACGATCGCACGCTCCGATTGGGACTGGACAGAAGATGAGCACTTAAAGGACCAAGGCGTGAGGAATCTGCCTACGGCTTCCTTTGTCACTGCGGGAATGATGTCCTGATTAGAATCATCCCCGGGAAATGTGCAACGACATTCATGGATTGGCATGTTTCCTTCCGTCTGGATACTTGAAGGCTCTCCATCGGACTGCATATATGCGCATAAGCAACGATGAGTGAGGCCATGCGAATGGAATTTCACCTTGGAAGGATGCATTGGGGCCCGTTCCTCGTAGGCCTCAATGTCACTACGACTCGGCTGCATATATGTACATTAGCACTTGAATATGATGTTTCTCTAGAAGTTACACCTGGCTTACGTTCGGAGAAAGTAAACTGAGGTTATCTTGAACAAAATTATCGTCTGGTGAAGTGTTACCAAGTTCACATTCGTGATGCAAGGTAACATCCCCGAATAGTGTGGCTTGGCTGGCGTCACTGTGCGTCAAATATATATCGGTATGGGCATTCATTGCGCGAACAGGCTTTGAAGGCGACGGGTAATACCACCAAAGGTCCTGGATAAGTGGGTTTTTGATAAATTATCAGGTGCTGGTAGTGGACGATTTAAAGGAAGTGGAATCACGTGGCCACGATCAACATCGATATCGCTCTTTGGTGAATCCGTGATCAACTTGAGTGTGTTTACCTGCAGAACACTGGCTGCATGATCATGCACCTCTCAGCTCCTGCATGTCAATAAATGGCGGGGAGGCTCTGTCCCGATGTACATGAGTGGCCCTCAGTGAGAAACGGCACCCCAGCGGGTTTTGAACACCCTGTCGCAGACACAGGGCCGTACCTCACAAAATGCGAAAGAAGCCCCAAGAGGAGAAAAATTGGGAGAAGGAATGTCTATTCTGCAAGCACATGTCATTTACGGACTGTACGGACTCGTGGATCACCTTTCTCGCTCCGCTTGCGAAGCTTCTCCTGCCGTTTGCTCAATGCACTTTTTTCACTGGTGGACGTTTCCGTAGAACTGCCAGAGGACCGACCAAGCATGGGACCAATAAAGTTACTCCAGATCTTGAACATGGCGTATGATGGGATCTTGGACTAGTTAGCTTTCGATTCCAGAAAACTGGAATTGAACGTACCAGTAGGTAAAAGTACCAAAACCACTCCCCGAACGCGCCGCTTCCTATTTGGCATGCCCCTACGTGCATAGGTGAGTTAGACCAATAGATGACGCGCTCTAAACGTACAAGTAACATATAAGATGTCAAAGCACCATTCTGTGACGCCAGGTTGGTTCAGATCCTGGCCAGACGAAATAATTGCCCCAGTAGTTGGGTCACGTCGTGACGTCCCTATGGTTTCCAAGTATCGGGACAAAAACAGTGCAGGCAGATAAGTCACAACGTAGATAGCCAGAGAACCCTTCGAGGGTGGCAGAGAACTCCGCCTAAACAGTAGGCGGAGCAAAAGAGACAGTATGGTAGGGACGAACATCCCAAGCCGAAGGGTTTTGATAGCCTGTTCATTCTGTCCGGCTAGCGGCACTGATTAATTGATCTTGTCCCGTTGGAATGGTCAAAGATGAGTACCTATACGTTTTGCTGCACCTTGAGCCATTTGAGTGCAGATTGAACAAGTGAGAAAACGCGGCTACTGCGACGCGTGCGGTCAGGAGGGCCGAAACACGTGAGAAAATAACTGCACCCAGCGCCAGTGGTGCCGCCGGCGCCTACATATGCTCAGGTATATTCCCAACGACACTACAACAATCAGTATCACATAGACAGACATAGTACTGTAGTACAGTGTTTATTCATAGTAACGACCTTCTTTGCTTGTCAACTACCACAATTTAAGTATCCACTGACGAGGAGAAGAAAAGTGCCTACGAACCTTCTCCAGGCAGAACTCAAGTGATGTCCATGATGTGATCCCACCTCTTGTCGTCTTGCCATCCGATTGTCTGGTCCTCCCTCAGCGTGAGCGCCTGCTTGAGTGGTCGAGTTAGTTTTCCCCTCGCGCTCGAGTATCTTAAATGGCATCCGGCCAATCAACTGTTACATCATTCTGTGAAATAGTCAAGTTTGGAAGCCGAAGTGCCCAGAGACACCGATTCATGCCATGTGTGACGATCGTTAGGAATTTATCCCGAGTTGGAGTCGAACGCACGTGTATCCGCCAGCAAACGTTCATCCGTCCCTCACCTCGAGGTCGCATATGTCCGGGGGTCCACCTGATTTTATACCTTGCCACTGGGAAATTCGCCTTACATAGACAAGTCCCGCACAAACATCCGCACAGGTACGTGTACCTGGCCGTCGCCCAAAATTTCACCTGTCAACCTTCGCGCTTCTTCAACGCTCGCACCGTCCGGAAGCCTCCGGTACTTCTCCACGAGACGCTCCACGATTGGGGGCGGGTAGTATCGCAATATGTCTGGGAAGACATCGCGGGGCCTTTGAACAGGGTGTTCAATGGAGTAAAGGTACAATTCCTCAACGAGATTCCCGATGACGATGTTTACCGCACCCTTTTCGCGAAGCCTACGTGTGAGGTTGCTTGAGCGTTGCCAGTTCATTGGATCGGGAGAGATGAGCATCCAGGTGCTGTCGAGGTATCCCCGGTATGTTCCGTCATCAACCCCGATTTTGTCGGCTTCGATGAAGTGCAGAAGCCTCGTAGGGTGAGCAAGTGATAGGTCCTGGAGGGTCGTAATGATCGTAGGGGCTACAGGATCAAAACAGAGGACGTGGCAGAGTGATTCATATTGGGGGTGCAACTCAGCCGCGGTCTTAGGGGTTGTACTGTGCAAAACTGAGGCTTTTTCGATGAGTGATAAAGTTGAAGGTTGAATGAGAGCGGACAATAAGAGCGTATAGCACTGCATTCGACTGGAGGAGGGCAGATTTAATGGGGGAATTCTGTTCCCTGGGGAGGTGAGAGATATGATAAAGAATCTTGTGGATGGCATGGGCGCCTTTGCAACATCAGATCACTCCATACCATATTACTGTTCTTGCCACTCACCTCCCTATAACCTACGAAATTGTATATTTCTTGGGTTACCTGTGCAAATCTATAAGTTCGATATTGGACTAAAAACATAGGATATGTACCTCAAATTCTCTAGTGTTCTCCGGTACCCACTGCAACGTGAGCCATTGGCCTTTGAATCCAAAGTTTCCGTCTATCTTTGGCTCATCGCATGCAAGGAAACCGAGCACTAAAAAAGGCGATATCCAACATTAACCCAAACCTCTGAGTGTTCTTGGGCAACATATCGTGCTTAAATAATAAGTCCGCGGGGCGAGTCCCATTGTATAGATCTTCTGATGCAAAATTCATCAATTACGGTGAACCCAGGGCGAGGACGGATAAGTGCATCCTCCGTGAATCTAGACCTTGACCGGAAACTTGGACTCCCGCGTGAGTGATGACGGAGATATATTGTTCACAAAAAGGCTATTGATGTTAGTCGATCGAGATCGAATCGAGTGATAATCGGTTGCCTTACGGGTCTTCTGATGGTTTTCAGAGACCATCAATACCAACTGGCAAGGTTCCTAAAGATAGTTCGATCTTCATGGTCAAAATAGCTGAAAATTGGATGCACACCTGCACACATTCCGTGATTGTTAGGTTGATAACACACGAAGTAAGTGTCTGTCCGCATTACGAGGCATGCCCACCCGGATTTAGTCTCATTCAAGTTGATATAGTCTTTATTCTCATAACGATAACCTTCAGGTAGCGACTGGGGGTCTGCAAACCCTGCACGCGGCAATGCTTAGGGAACCTCTGTCGACTATGGCTCAGCAAAATTTACTAAAACTTCCTTTTCGCTCACGCACCAAGGAACACGGCAGCTCCGTTGATTGTCCGACCACCCCTGATCGGCCCATATTCGGTCTCGACCACGACACGTACACCATCCAGTAAATTCTGGGGAATGTAAGGAATGAACACCGATTCAGTTTTCGGAGATCCGCTGTTTCATTTCTTCTTGGTTAGTGTCAGCTTATCTGGGTCTGGGTCGGCTCGACAGGCACGAGGGCCATCACGAGGCTCACTGACCCCGCTACGATCATCGGAAGTGTGGAGTCTTGCCAACTTCTAGAAAGAAGCCATCACGGCGAGGACGGGTACATCCGAGTATCCAGCGGTGTCGATAACTCTAACCAGGAGAAAGGAGGGGCATGGGCTGCTGTTACGGTGCACTGATTTTTTATGCTGTTGAACTTAGTTGGATGACGGAGCCCTTGGGTCCCAGCTGTGTGCCGTCTGAAATACCCCATGCGATTTGACGCGGGTAGTTGTGTTGATCAAATCGTGGATGAGTACAAGCTTGGCCCGGGCAGCGTAGTAAAAAGTGTACCGTTGGTTGTATGTGGCTGTGGGAACCCTTCTGAATCCGCTACCGTCAGTCCCCAGACCTGCTGGAATCACGGGCGCTCTGCATCACAGTTCACCGCGGCATGCCATGGAAGGCGGGGATGAAAATCAGGGGGTCGTCGGGTTGGCTCAGCAAACCCTCCAAGCCAATAGGGAACACCTCGATGCTCTTAAAACATATTCTCAAAGACTCGGGGCTGAGCTAGAAACGCTCGACCAGCTGCTTGTACGCCGACGAGCTCGCTTTCGAAACTGCCTGTCATGATCAGACTACAGGAGACTGTCGACACCATTGATGAATCGGACTTGGACATAGGGTGCACTGTTACTATCCCTGGTTCCGTCCGAGCGATAGCACCCATTGTAACGAAGGATTTACTGTCCCCGGTGTGTGAACATCGTCATATTCCTTCTGTAAAACTGATCATCCCCCAGGAATCCCTATTTTATACAGATGCCTTAAAACGCAGCCACTATGAAAGCTTTAGCGAAGTGCACCCGAGTATGTTTCGGTTTTGTTCGATCGATTCCATCCGACGTGTCCTTCAGTGAAGCCGAAGGAATTGGAAGTCCTCGCACAAGCCGTTCAGGCTGAGGGCCGTCGTCAGCATGCGTTGGATATCCAAAAAAGGTGTGCACATTTTACTATGGTTCGGTCAGATGACTGACCTTGGCCAAAGAGGTTTTACAGCGTTCCAGAATCTTGATGCCGAAAATACTCATATTCCCGCCTTGGACACAGAAGGTATCGACTGGAATCGGATTGCCGAAAACGTAATCTTTAATCCTTATCTCGTTCTGGACTACTTAATGTTCACAGGTATCAGCCGTCTCAATGACCAATCGTACGGCAAAAGAATGCAAGATACGGTGGCTTGGAGACCAGCATCCTGAATTCAACCACGAAGTTTGGAGCAAGGAGGAAGTGCTGAAAGTCAAATCTCTCACTGCCGAATTTGCAGAGAGTCGGCCAGATTGGGCAGCGGTGGCTAAGCGGCTGGGGGTAAGGTTTAACACACTGAGGTCCTTTACCAGTCTTACGAGTTTCAGACCAGACGGACGCCACTAGATTGCATGCGGCACGCCACTTCACGGAAGCTGCATCAGTGGACAGCGGAGTCTGACGAGCGTCTTCTCGAGGCAGTCCATATGTATGGGCATAATAACTGGCACCTTGGTTCGTTTTTTAATGATTTCCTTCCTGTCTTTTGTTGAATGCGATCAATCACAGTCGCACGCTATGTTTCGGAAGACGCGACCGCCTCACAGTGTAGTAGCAGGTTTGAAAAAACTCTGGACGAGTCCATTAAACATACGGCTTGGTCACCGGAAGAAGATTTACGTCTTTCTGCTGCCGTCGCCGCTTACGGCTCGTCCTGGGTGGATGTCGCTGCGAATATACCTGGTCGACACAATGACCAATGCCGAGACCGCTGGAATGAGCAAGTCAACCCGAGTATTAATAAATGTCAATGGTCGGAAGAGGAAGACAAGATCTTACTCGGTTATGTACGTGAGCACCGGAATGCATCCTGGAAGGATGTCTCTGAACGTCTCTCTAACGGGAGAACGGAAGCAATGGTAACTCAACGCCTCCTTTTTGTATCGTTTCTACTAAACCCATCTATTGCCAAGTGTCGTAACCGGTATGCAATCCTGCAGAAGGATGTACACACGTTTTCTGCGTTGCCCAGCGTGGATTGCGAAGGTGAAACCCATGTTACTTCGATCGACCAAGCACCTGCGTCGGCCGATTTTACGCCACCGGATTCAAACACCTTTATTTTTAAATCTGCTTTCCCAGCCGCACCCGACATAGAAAACCATCAACTAAACAGAATCGTATTCCTTGAACCGGTGGTGAGCTCGAACACTCAATCACAGGAACGTCATGGACCGCAGCCACCCGCGAGATTTAAAATGGTAGCCGTAGGCGACACTCAACCCTCCAGCTCTACGGCTGTGCCACCATCAAAGAGGAGAAGAACGCGGTCGCGTATCGTCAAACCTAAGAAACCCGCGATGGAAACTCAACTGAGGAAGCCCATAGGTTGAAACGAGGCTCGGATTTGTGTACGCCCCCATGTTGGAGATGCTTCTTTGCATCTCTTGTACCATGCTTCCCGAATTCACAAGAAGTACGCATGCTGTAGGACGCTTGTAGCGGGTAATATCAACGGACCAACAAAGACGGTAGCTCAATAAGATAACAGCTTGGGGAGCGAAGTGGCAAGAATCACTGTTGCATCACTTTCCATCGCTTCCGCGGGTATATCGATGCTTCGCAGTTGACAATATGTCCGAGTAGT
>JBBPTU010000426.1:0-24338 GCA_038094295.1 Tylopilus aff. beelii | reverse complement strand
ACATCGCACTATCGATCGAGCTACTGAGGCATTCGTTCAAGCCGGCCTTCTTAGCACCTCAGACCGGGACTTATACCTCGTATATCCCATGGGGGATTCGAACGTGGGAAGCCCAACCACAGAGTAGCTGGGTACCTATTTTTCTTTGCACCGCTCTTCCTTCCTTTCTCATTCCCGATCCGATCTTATCTGTATACCGTCATACGGACTCTTTAGAAGCGTGTCACTGCCCTCCGCAGTCCGCAGTATGTCTTCTTTCCTATCTCTTCATCTCTGCTCACATCGCCTTCAGATGGAGCTTGTAGTATTTCATATTCACTTCGGACACTTTCCTCCTCCTGCCATATCTCTCGTTATGGTAGTAGTTTCCCTCTCCTTCATAGTTACGTATAAAAGCGCCACTATCAGCGCACATGTACTTTAGTTAGATCTACGCAATCACCAGCGTAACTTACTCACGCCGCTCGAGAGAGCGAGACCTTCAACCTGGCTCGTAACCGCCATACTTGCGTCGTCATCGCCTTAACCTTCACCTATTCTCTTCGGATCTTTGCGCAAGCACTCGCCCTCGTAATCGGCGAAGTAGTAAATTGCTATCGCGTTAACACCAGGCGTCCAAGATCAACACTCACCCTACGGCCCTGGGGCTCTCTCCTATCGGGTCCTCCGCCACTCACCCGTTCCAGCAAATCTCGATAGACCTCATTACTGACCTTCCCCGGTCGGGGAGCCACGACTCGGTCTTGGTCGTGGTCGACCAGGGACTTACGAAGGGGGTCATTTTCTGCCCTTGCTCGAAAACCATTACTGCGGAAGGAGTAGCGGACCTCTTTTTCTGCTTCGTTTTTCCCCGATTTGGCCTACATGACAAATGTATCTTGGACAGGGGCCCCCCGTTCGCATCCGCCTTTGCCAAAGAACTGGCCTGCCTGCTTCACTATGATGTCGCCCTCTCCTCCGCCTACCACCCTCAGATGGATGGCGAGACAGAACGAGTAAACCAGGAGCTTGAGACCTACCTCCGAATATTCTGTGGAAATAAGCCAGACGATTGGGCAGCTATGCTCCTGCTCGCGGAATTCTCCCACAATTCTGCAACCCATTCAGCCACCAATGCAACCCCCTACTCCCTTATGTTGGGGTACGAACCCAGAGCGTACCCCCCGTTGTCCAAGACCACCTTCCTTCCCGCGCTTGAATCTCATGCAAAACTTCTCGAAGAAGCCAGAAAGGAAGCCTTGGCCGCCCACCACAAGGCCCAGCAGGATATGAGGGAATGAGCTGCCTCCCGCTTCAAGGGATGGAAGGTGGGGACGAAAGTCTGGCTTGACGCGAAGGATCTCTGAATCAAGTACCAAAACCGGAAATTTGCGCCGAAGCGTGTCGGCCCCTTTGAGGTAACCCAGGTCCTTAGCCGTCTGAGCTATCGACTAGCCATCCCGGCAACCTGGAAGATCCATGACGTATTCCACGCTTCTAAACTATCTCTGGCTGTTGCGACGCGAGAACACGGCCCTAGCTTCCCTGCCCCACCGCCTCAATTAGTCGACGGAGAAGCAGAATATGAAATAGAAACCATCAAACGCCACAGGAGAGTGGGAAGACGAACTGAATACCTGGTATCCTGGAAAGGCTACGTGCCGTCGGAAGATTCGTGGGAACCTGCCAGTAATCTTTCCCATGCCAAACGGGTCCTCAAAGAGTATCAGCAGCGACATCCAAAAGATTTCACACGCTCCTAACACCCACCATGCTGTCTATCTGTGCCCTCCTCGCCATTGTTACTGTCTCCTTCTTCCTACTCGTAGCCTATCTTGCATCCTTACTCTCCACGAGGGGGATGGTCTTCCAAATCCAACGGTCCCACACCGGGATTCAAATCACAATTGTTGCTCCATCCTATGCCTCGAATGCTACTGGACAGTCCTGGACTTACTCCGCCCCGACGGCCCCACCCCAATCTAACCCGAACTGGAACCCCACTTGGGATCCGACAGACGGAGCAATACCCCCTAACTAAACTAGGAAGTCTATGGAGGAGAAAGGGATTTATACCCCGTCCGCATCATCCCTTCTCCATTCCCCCATGCCTTACCTTCCCGACCATGTCCTTACCTGCGACCCCCATGCCACCTACCCTGACAGTGACCCTCTCCCCGAGTCCATCCCCTGGTTCCCCTACCTCCTCACCCCTGAGCTCGAGCTTGAGCTCTTGGACCTCCTCTCCCATTCCCCAGACCGAGTGGCAGAGCTTGAGCGAGCTGCCACTCTCCCCTCCAGCCATCCCATCCTCCAACAACTGCTGGCCATCCACACCACCAGGAGGGCTGCCCTTTTCCTCCAATGGTCCAAGAAGTCCACCCCCAATAAGACCGCTGCCGTCTCCGCCATCGCTCCCGCGGTTCTCGACCTTTACCGGGAGCTACCAGGACTTGGAATCTTCCATGCCCTCGACCGAACCTCCTACGACATGCAGAACTCCCTACTGCGTGATCTGTTCGCAGCGTTCCCCTTGGAGCAGTTTAGGGGGTACATGGGACGAGTTACAGGGAAGCTTGCCCTTAGGATATTGAACCCCCCGCCAGCCGTATCTCTCGCTAGAACTCCTGGCAAACGTAGCCAGAAGAAGGGACTTGGTCGAAGACCAACTTCTGGGACTGCCGGGGAGGTATCCCTGGCAGTGGACCACTCCGCCCCCGTTCCCTCCTCCTCCTCCTCCACCCAGCCGCAACCAACCGCTGCTGCGATTCCCCCAGCCGCGCCTCCCCCCAGCCCCCCTGTTGACTCATTGGGCGCAACCCCCCACTCCTCTGCCGCCCCTCCCAGTCCTCCCCCCTCTTCCTTACCATCGCTTGACACAATCAGCGATACCGACTCGGAGGTCGCCCAGGCGGGATGGGTCCTGGGACAAGGAGAATACTTCGCCACGCCGCACCACGTACCCTCCACGATTCGACCCGGTAGTCCGCCGCCCACTCCGCAGGTACACCGCACCCCCAGAAGAGTCAATCCCTCCGGACTTGCTCCCCTGGCGAGGCCCCGTTGCTACTCCTGTGACGAGGACACCCATTTCCGTCCCAACTGCCCCCTCTACACCTGCAAGTTCTGCCTCGTACGAGCCCCAGGACACCCCCAGTACTCCTGTCCTCGCAACCCCTACCGATGCGCTACCTGCGGTCTTAGAGGACACTCTGCGGCGGAATGCTGCGATCTTGACTGGAACACCTGGGACGATGACGACGTCGTCTGGAATGAGGGAGACCCCGACGGCTACTGAGTCGGAGCCTCAGTCACAACAAGAGGGTAATGTTACGGGCTGGGAGGAGATCGAGAGGCGATACACTGAGTTACATCGCACCATCGATCACACTACTGAGGCGTTCGTTCAGGCAGGCCTCCTTAGTACCTCAGACCGGGACCTATACCTCGTATATCCCATGGGGGATTCGAACGTGGGAAGCCCAACCATGGAGTAGCTGGGTACCTATTTTCCTTTGCACCACCCTTCCTTTCCTTTCTCGTTCCCGATCTGATCTTATCTGTACACCGTCATACGGACTCTGTAGAAGCGTGTCACTGCCCCCCGCAGTCCGCAGTATGTCTTTTCCCTTATCTCTTCATCTCCGCTTGCATCGCCTTCGGGTGGAGCTTGTAGTATTTCATATTCACTTCGGATGCTTTCCTCCTCCTACCATATCTCTCGTTATGGTAGTAGTTTCCCTCCCCTTCATAGTTACGTATAAAAGCGCCACTATCAGCGCCCATGTACTCTAGTTAGATCTACGCAATCACCAGTGTAACTTACTCATGCTGCTCCAGAAGAGCGAGACCACCGACCTGGCTCGTAATCGCCATACCTGTGTCCTCGTCGCGTTAACCTTCACATATTCTCTTTGCATCTTTGCACTAGCCCTCGCCCTCGTGATTGGTGAAGTAGTAAATCACTACCGTGTTAACACTTGACTTCTTGCAGTGCCAGTAGCAAGGGGAGGACAAGGGAATGAGAAGGAACTGGGCAATCTGGGATCACTGCAAACTTGGCCTTGTTCTTCTTTCGTTCCTCTCTCAGTGCTTGAGCTTCTTCTTCTTCCCATTGGAGGCATATCTGGTTTGCATGATCTCTTGCTTCTGCATATGCTTCCGCTGTCTCTCACTGACACTGTTATCAGGGTTCTTTTGCTTTATTGTTGTTGATGGTCCAGAGATTCTGGAGAGCCATGGCAGCTTGCTGTTCAGTGAGCCCCAGGTCTATAAAAGTTTGGCGCTTCCAGGTGAATTCCAGGAGGGTGTAATCTGGGGCTATTGTGGCATTTGGGTTGTCCATGGGAATTACTGGAGTATTTTGGAGATGGGCCAGGGGGTGAGAGCGTCGAAAAGTAAAGCAATATTGGTGGATGCAAATGAGGAAAGGTGCAGGGGAATGAAGGTTCCTGATGCTGCAGCAGGATGGCAAGGCTTCAGAAAGATGGCAGGAAGAGAGAGAAACTGTGCTCCCTTGCTTACTCATGCAGACTAAATTCTAGGAGGGTCACACATGACCAGCCTAGAAAGCCATTGGGCATTGCTGAAAGTAATCAGCAAAAGAATGAGTAAAGGATGCATTTACTTACTATAACCATATCTCATTGTTCTATTCAATGTCTCTTCTTCTTGGTGAGATCTTTCTTGTCATCTGGGATGCAGAGCACAATAACTTTGATGCATTCTAAAGCTTCAGCATGTGCTTTGTGCCAGCTGTCCTCAGTTTTAGTTTACAAAGTATCATCTGAGATAAAGGACATGGTGATAAGAGAGGGATAAAAAGCAAGTATCTGGGGTGGATATGATGCTTATATAAACAATAGGCATGATCCACAATACACCTGGCACAAAAGTTATGATCCACAATATACCTGGTATAAAAGGCATGCAATGCTTTAATCAAGAACAAAAGAGGTAGAATGCTGGCTCACATGTCACAGACTGACACCTTGAATAGCTTATATACTCAATATGACTAGTTATTGACAAGGGCTACTCAAGAAGTGATATTAGAAATTGGTCACATGCCTCTTCAATGTACTATAGAAGTGCCAATGTCACTTTGTGATGAAGTTGCATGTGGCTTCTCCACCACTGCTTATTATTCCATATGTGCACTTGGAGAAGAGTAGGATCATTCAGGTTGAATTCAGGTTGCAAACCTGCTATCAGAGACATGAATTTGACCTCTGTCAAGTTGCATCACAAAGGCATGCTGTATGCTAATTTGTCCCAGACATTAGGTATGGGAAAGAAGGACATTATCTTTTTCTTGACAACCATCTCACAATGCACTTATTGAAGCAACAACAACACAAATCAAATGATTGACTCATTGTTGTCAATCTATTTGTGGCTACATAATAGCTCTATTTTGTTGTGTAAGATAGAATCCTTGACAAAAATAATGTTAGATTGGTTAGCATCTTTCAAATACAAGCCATGTGTGATGGTGATATTTGACAGGCCTTTTGTGATGTATTTAAGCTTGATGTATGGCATACAAATATGATGCAAGATGCCACCTTGTAATATGGATGCTTTCAGTTGGGGGTCTTCCAGCAGCAACACTATACTCTAATTAGATGAACAAAAGTTGGATTGATCAGGCATCTGTTTTTTCTTTCTTTATATATGCTCAAATTTGGGGAGAGGGTGGATGCATGTGCTCCAATTGTAAGGGCGCTAGTATTAATGCCAGATGTCATAGAGTTGTTCCTGTCTACTACCAATTCAGGTGGAGTACAACTGGTTAGCTGACTTATAGCAGGTGCCAGCAGGTGAGGCACTTTGCATTGCTGAAGGACTAATGAAGGTACTGGTACCTTGTGAGCATCATTGCTCAAGGTACTTACATCACCTGCTGGTCTTGAAATGAACTTCAAAGTAATAAGTCTAGTAAAGAGCAAAATAATATGATATTATATACTATATTGTTTGGTGGAAGGACTGGCAGACTACTTGTTGTGCTTCCTTGTACTTCTGTTATATCACCAATCATGATTAGCATTGATATTTGCTGAGCTGCCTTGGTAGCTTGCTCACACTTGTACATTGATGTCTTCTGTCGTTTAGCCATGTTGTATATATGCTGCTCTGAGACTTCTTTTTCTTGCTGCTATTTATCTGTAACAAGGAAAAGTTAATGTGATTATTGCACCAGTCTGAACTTTACCTATGAATACTTGTAATTTCTCAGTTTGGTGATGAATGCAACTGCAATGTGTTGTTTCATTCTGCTGAGACATGAAGGTAATAGTCCATGTATGCTTCTGAGTTGAGAGGTGGAAGACCTAGAAAGAAAAAATTGTCAGTTAGCTTAGATTATATACAGTGGACACCAGAACCTTTGAAAGCCTGCACCATTTTGAGGAGAATTGACAATCACTACCATTTCCCTTACTATATTTTTAAGTTCATTTATCCTCCAACTATGCCCTATTAGCATATGTGAGGGTGTGTGCTCATCTTTTGTGTTCCTGCTGGTAGGAACAAATATATAGAGTATTATAAGTAAAGCCTCATAGAGAGGGATCCAGGGTAATAAATGATCTTACTCAGAAACCTTATCCTAGAGTGGTGAGCAATGGGAATGAAGGTTGATTTGCATAGATAACACTAAGGTACAAGGGTGCCCCTACAGTGGTATTTATATGTAACTGATGAAGGATGGAAAATGTAACTGTAATAAGAAATATAGTTATGGGAGAGATCAGCATCCATGAAAAGACTTAACTAGTCACATGTGAGTATATTCACATAACCATAGGAAATGTACAATCTAATGGGAGAGAAGAGTCCAGCAATCTTACTTGCCATGTAGTTACCTAATGGTCCTATCTGATGTGAACTGACTGTTGATATGGGACTAGAGGAAATCTCCTCTGGGGATCACCTCTTACACACAGAAGGTGAAGAAACTAGAAACTATTGAGCATTGCCTCTTGAATGGCCTTGTCTAAGGCTGCATGTATTTATTCCACATGTGTCAACATGTCCTCCAAGACCATAACATGCTATGGCTAGGACATGTTCATACAGTCAGTCAGGTGTGTAATCACTGTCTTCAAGAGCTCATTACATCTGGTAGCCTGCAATGTCACATTGCACACTCACCAAGATGCCAAGGTGCATGTCATGACCCATATTTTTCACAAGTCCAACTCTAGCATCCCAGACTTGTACTCTGGTTGACTCTGGATCTTCATTTTTCCTTACCTTATTTATTCTGTCTAGCAGTTTCCACTGTGTCCAGTTAAGACTATTCCTGGAGCACAGCTCTGGCCTTCTCACATTTTGTCTTACTAGAAGAGATGGATGTCATTAGATGATATTCATTGTTCAGAGTTTTGGACAAGTGAACATGGATAACATTTAAGGAAGTGGTTGTATCATTCAGAATAATGTCAGCTCTATTATTGGCAAGAATAAACTCAACCTATAACTATCCCTGAGAATCCCTTGCCTGAAGAAGTGATAGCAAGCAACCTTTTACTCTGGGGTGTTATGGATATGCCTGCAATGTTGATATATCTACTGGAATAAATAAATCATCTATAGTAGCCAAGATTCCAGAGACATTGCTCTGGTATATAATGGCACTTATATCTTAGACTCAGGAGATTCAAAAAATTCTTTTTGGGACACCTTGACACATTGGTGAATCTAGACTATCCTCAAGAACTCTTATTCAATCAAGTCTCTAGATCTATTAACTGACTTTCACCTTGCTATCTGTGGAGACATGAAAATCATCTGTTGCATACTCTATGATACATTAATCCCATCCTACTTTGTCAATGAAAATGATTCACATCCACCTGGCCAGTCTCAAAGTACATAGGAGTACCCTAGTGGATACAATTTTGTCCTTATTTGTCATGATTGATAGTTACTGCTAGTAAGCAGCAGTATTGTTTAGCCTGCAAGTGCCACTTAGAAGCTCTTCAAGGAGTTCATAGTTTATCAATTGACAATGGGCAGCCAGTATGTAAAGCAAGATAATCAAGTCACTCCATATAGGTCTTTCAGCACAGGAAACATAGTAGAGTATGTTCATTGTAAAGACTACTGATACTTACCTGATAATTAGTTGGAGAATCTAGAGAAAACTATGTGAGATCTGCATAACTAACTTGCAATTACTAACTGCACCATCAATCAGGAAAAGGATTTCCTGAGCAAATAATCAACTCACTTTGTGTACAGGAAGAAAGCATGAGTAGGTCTGCTGCTTTAATGACCATCCATTTACTATCATTCATATATACTAGATAGCAAATAGTACCTATTGAGCAGATGAACCAGCAATTGCAAAAAGAGCTTACCAATCAACATACCACTTGAGAGACCATCAAGACCTTACAGTCAGATTCTGCAGAAAGGACAACTATGTTCATTACAACCTGCCTTGACATTACCCTAACTAACTTCCATTGTCCCTGTCTATCATGCATACAGAACTGTTCAAGATCAGTATAACCAACTTGCTAGCTTTGAGAGTACCCATGGAAACATCATTGATTCTTTTTGCTCAAGAAAGGAAGTCTTGACTATTAACATTCTCTTTTGGCATATTGCTTGCACCAGCAAATGGTGCAGTTGTTGATTTATTCATCTCTTCCATATTGTACTCATCTGATCCATGCAATCAGTTCATTAATGTATACTGCATTGCATGGTGTGGGCCAGTATAGCAATGCATTCAAGGCATTTCAGACAATGCTCTCAAAGCAATTGTACAAGTGGCAACCCAGTGAACTGACATTCCAGCAAGTTGAAAATATCCCAGTGATTGCAATCCAAATTAATTCAATCCATAATTATTTCATTGCTTGTCTCTTATCATTATCCATCTCCTCCATATATTATCTGAACCATAGGAGGATGGATATATCAGGTTTTGTGGTAGATAATATTGCTTTTTTCTAGCAGCTTGCTCATGCCCTGCTTGTGGATGCAGGCAGATTTTCATTGGGGTGCACAATGTGAGAACAACTCATGAAAAAAGGTGACCTGACCTGGTATTCCAGTTCTTATTAGCCCACATGCTAAAGTGTGGAGAATGAACATTGATGTGCTGAAAGAGTATAGCTGTCAGGCCTCCATAAAGGTCACAGTTATTCTCACAACCTTCTGGCTTGACATAAACACAGCCAAATTAAACTGATCATTGTGTGATTTCTTTAGGCTTATATTTTCTACACAATATTCCTCATACACCAATAAACTGGCATGACTGTAGCAGAGCATCAGTCACATTGGACACAGGTTCTGAGGTGCAAGACCAGGTAAGTACTGGGTTGTACATGTATATCCTTTCTGCACACCATTGATTTGACTGCTATACAGTCTAATAACAGCTCTGATAGTCCCACACACTCTAATACTCACAGGCAAGGATAGGGGCTCAGAAGAGGTGAAGAATCTCAAATACAGGACCAAGATGAACTGTGAGAAGACTTGGAATCACAGGTAGACCAGGTGAGCTGGCAATTGTTCTGGACCAAACAACTCTGAAAGCAAAGTGTTAGGGTGAGGAAGAGGTTGAACCTCAGAAAGATGACATAAAATGGCATCAAATCAAACAGGAAAGCATACAGAAAGTATAACTGTTCTTACATTTGCCTGTGCCCCAAACTCAGGGTAGGTCAGCAGGTGGAGAATTTCATCCTACTTCTGATATCTGTAATAGTGAGCTACCATCACTATTTTTGCTGAATTATCCTACTGCTTTTGCAGGTGGTGGCATGAGATATGAAGCACAGGCTACAGAGTCAGGATCTCAGCAAGATCTGATAAGTTCTAGCAAGCAACTGTAACTGTAGGAACTTTGCCACAGCTCATTCAAACTATAGACTTGCAATTGTTCCCTGAGATAGTCCTATATGGCATAGTGGTCGATCATGCAAAAAGTCCCTTACCTTGACCTGTCTTCAGCATGGACTTCAGGTTTTTCTTGACTTTCAACCTCATAGTGTGCAGACTGCAATGCATGCCTTTCCTCCATTTGCACTAATTTTGATATACTTATCTGCACCAATGTACACCTCTTGACTGAGAATGTATCCCTTGTGAAAATTTACAGGACAGTAAGGCCCTTCTTAAAGGCACTCAAATCTAGGCCAGACATCAATATCCTTATCTTAATGGCTGGATTGCAAGTATGAATATAGTGGGGTATATTTTTTTATTGTAGGGCATTGGCTGAGCTCTGTTTCTGCAGGTATTGTCACATTATGTATGTCCTGATATATGGAGATGCCTTCTGACTGCATCAGGAATGAAAGGAATACTTCTCATGGTGTGCAGATCAATGTTCATGATCAAGGAGCACTTCAACCAAGGTATTCTTCCATTTGTTGAAAGGTGAGTCAGAGATATATGACTTTGTTCTGTTTTATAATTGTCTAATAGTAGATGGGTCAACTTCATCATCAATTTCACAGCTCAATGCATTTAGCCCATGGTTCTCATTCCACTTATTCTTGAATTGGTTTATAAAATATATCTTTAATGCAAGCCTGTTAAAGGTATGCTAAAGGCTGTGATTATTTGCTAGCAGAAATTGTTAAAATATACCCCTGGCATGGTCATGACTAAGAGTGGTAGTGGCACCTTTCTGACCTAAAGGTACATCACTTCCCTACTGGAGAAGATCTGGGGGTTGGTCCTCTGTGGCAATCCAGCATATTTAGCGAGTATGACATATATCAAAGGATATGTTCCTAAGTGCTCCAAATGTCACAAATTCACCATATTTTCATGCAAGAGGTATAACTGGGGATCTGGCTACATTCTCTGACCATTGTTCTTAAACATAATTTCCTCCACTACTACAATATTCTCACATTATTTTCCACTATCTCAAACTCAAAATGACTTTATTTTGTAAGCTGTAACTGTATAGATGAAGAGAACATAGTTGTGGCACATGTATACTCTATACCCAGGAGATTACTCACTTTGCTCATTGTCCACTGTTGTCTTAGAGCTGAATAATTTTTTCTCAAGCTGCACTATAGTTTATTCTCTCTGGCAAATTTGTACTATGACCTTTTGAGGACAAGATTCTATATCTGATTGATCATATTCCTTGAAATGAAAGCCTTTGGAAAGTCACCCAGTCTTGAGAGCCTGTAAAACAGATGTGAACCATATACAATTTTATTGATTCAGAAAAATAAATATATAGGATTTACTAAGTTCTTGTTGAAATTCATATCAGTACATAAACCATTACAATAAGTGCACTATAATGATTATGGCATATCTCCACAGCTGCTGGTCCAAATCACATGATCAAATGGTCCATTCATAGCCAAGGGTGTTTACTATATTTGGTCAGACTGAAGCAGAGTGCAATTTCCACAGGTGGTTGGGGTGCACTTTGGACATCCTTCAAGGTTAGTTATTGCAATGGTTTTTGGAGTCACTGTATGTTGGCAGAGTTAACAACAATCAAAAGAGAGCTATACCTTGTCAGCATTCACAAGTACATTCTTTCATAATCAATGCCCCATCATGAGTACTGAGTGGCCTGACTATCTCCATGAAATTTACAACCACAGGATATCATGCCTCTCCAAGCTTTCCTTCCCAGTCAAAGTCAACAATCATAAACTTTCTTCCCTCTTTCTCTGATATCATAATGTCAATGTTTGAATATTGCTATAGATGGGGTTTATTTTGTGTAGTAATCCAAGCATTTCGCCTATATCTGGCAAAACAGAATATGTAAGTGATATGCAGTGGTACAGCATGGTATATCCACCAAGTAGGTCCATGATAATCATGAACTAACCTCCAGGGAGCTTAATCAATCTGTGTAAGATTGAAGCACATTGTCAGCTTTCAAAGAATTTGTAGACTGTGGCTGAATAAAAGCAAGTATACTTGATGAAAACATTGTTATCACCTTGTCTTCCCTGGAAGCCAAGCTTGACTTGTTTCACATATTTGAAGGATTTCTTAGTTTTGTGAGACATGTAGCTCATTGAATATGGAAACAAATCTGACTAATCTGAAGGAAGATTGCTGTGTGTTATGTATAGTTTTTAATAGTACTCCTTCAGCTATATAACAGCTTTGTAGAAAGCAGCTAAGTAACATACTATAAATGTTGTATCCTTGGAATGAAATCTGAATAAATGTTGCTTGTTATTAAAATCTGAATAAATTTGGAATTGCCTGACTAAGAAAACTTTTGGCTTGGGACAAACACAAAAATATTATTGTATATGGTCATTGTAAACATCATAAATGATCTGAGGGGATATTAACACAATAGCATACTACTATCTCCAGAAGTAACATTCAAAATGCTGGAAGAAGACTTGAAGGGAGTATGAGAAAACTAGGGCAACAATTACACAAGTATGGCAATTGCCAGCCAGGACAATGGGTCTCACTCTTTAAGTGGCAGGAGTAAGTTATGCTATGGATTGTATAGATCTAACTAAAGTACATGGGCACTGATAGTGGTGCTTTTATACATAATGGTGGAAGAGGTGGGAAACTACTACCAATGCGAGAGAACTGGTAGAAGGAGAGAAGTGTCCAATAAAGTACTAACTACAAGCTCTATCTGAAGGTGATGCAAGCAGAAGGGGAATAACAAATAAGAAGATATACTGTGGAGGGGTTGTGCCCATCCTGACAAGGTCTATATGGTGGTGTATAGATAAAATCAGATCTTGGACAAAAAGAGAGGGAAATGATAACAAAGAAAAATAGATACCCTGCTCTTGGTGAGCAGGCTCAGAGATGGGATCTGGACAATGATGATGGAAATAACATACCATGGTCTATGGTGACCAGAAACAGTGATGGTGAATGTGAGATAGTATGATTCTCTTTCAAAAACAAATATAAATATATTCTTGTATAGCCCAGGCACTTCTGAAACTATTGACAGCAAAAGCATTTTTATTATTATTTCCATATTACTCAACAGTAACAGCAGATAGTTAGTAACACTGTGGCATGAGTTGTGCTGCAGGTTGTGGTTTTTCTGAACTTCACCATGTGGGAGTATTTTTAAACTTCAAAAATCCTATTGACAACTTCTTCAATATTAAGTCTTTCTATCATATGTTTTCCTCACTATAGTATTCAAGTTCAAGTTGTCTGTAAACTATGAACAGACATCTGTCTACAACATTATGTACTCTGTTATGTTAACCTTTTTCATTCTCACTCTTATACCCTCTATATTCTTCTCTTTGTAAAATAATTGTTTAAGAGTGATTGTTGGCTCTATTGCTTTTACACTTAACTTCCTTGCCATCGATGTCTTTGTGTGTAATTTGTCTGCACACTGTGTTATAAGTGGTCACTATCTGTCATCTGAAGAACTTGTGTTCCTACTGTTGTGCATGTTGCATCAACAAGAGCTATGCTGTAATGTATCAACTGCATTTGGCTGCTTTGATGATGTAACCAATGTGAAAAATAGTTAGGTCACATTCATGGGCCCTGTTGTCCCAGTGAGCATTTGTGGTATCTTATATTGTGATTATCTCACTTTGAGCACTTGGTAGTAGTCTACCCAGTTGCCCTCCAAATTTGCATAGTCATCTCCAATCAGCCATGCTGTTAACATTTGTGATAATGCCAGCATATTGTCTTCTCTCTAGCTCTTGTTGATAAAAGCAAATGGCATAGAGGATGATTAAGAGTGCTTGGTGGAGTCAATCCAGTTTGCTTGAGTTTCACTAAGGGAAACTTTGTTCACCTGTTTTATACCCATCTGACTAAGCCTCTTCTTGGACCACATTCTTGAATCATATTCTTGGACTTTAAAATCCACATTAGACATAGCAATTCAGATGAGTCCAGTGATTCATGGTGAGACCATTGGGGAGAGTGTAATATTCCATATGTGATGGGCAGGATGTGATAGGACCACACTAGGATCAAAAAGTACAAGATCACAGAAATGACCTAGTACCCATTTTTCTATCCTCTACCTGATACTTTGGCTGTAAAATTTTCAAAGCAAAGCTAAGATATGATTCCTACAACCCCAAGTTACCATGTCTGACAGCCTTTCCCTTCCAATGTGAAGTCAACCCCACAATCAAACACCAGTGCTATGAGGAGCAAAGACCTCCCTGTCACTGGTGTAGAGTGAATAGATCTTCATTTGGTCACCTCTTTTCCACTTTCCTAATCACTGTTGTACATAGAGTGGCCAAAGTATATCCATGGATAGCAAGAGGCATCAAAGATGCTAGGAAATAGTGGAATTCAAAGTATTCCCAGGGTAGCTGTGACTAAATGCTGATGTGGCTCTGAAACTCAGGAATGTTCAACTGAGAATGGTAGCTATGGTGTGGACCTTGGGAATAGAGACAAGAAAGAAGAGCAAAACAATCAAACTACCCATGGAGTCCCCTCAAGATACCCTCCTTGGTCTCAAAGTGATCCTCTATAGTGGATCAGGGGAAGTCAGCCATGGGGACTACTTTGTAATCAATATAGGACACAAGCCCTTGTTGCAGTCTGTTGAAAAAAATGGCCTCTTTGAGAGTGTAGTCTAACTGTTCTTGAGGTTTCAGCATATCACACCTGACCATAACAGCACTTCTGTTCTGTGGATGCAAAGTTCTCACTCTACAATGGAGTTCTGGTCTAGGACATGGGACATGAGAGAAGAGAATGATCAGGAGTGAAGGAGTGAGACTGAAGAGACATACCTTTAACTACTCTGAAGTACTTGCTTAAATTCCATGACAGAGACTTGAATAGCATGCCATAAAGTGCTCAATTAAAGCATTGGTCAGAAGCTGCAATTGAGATGGATGCCCTATCACCAGTACCAATTGTGAGCATAAAATCTATGAGCTGTGAAATGGATATTGGATGCTCATGGCTCACAGTGTCACAATCTGATATCAAGCTGGTAGATGGAATACCTTGAGCTTCATGGGCAACATATGAAAGTTGTGAATGGTAGATACACCAATGGTGCAAATAATCTTCTAAATCTCAGGAGCTCAGGTAGCAAGTGGAGGCCCCTCTGCTACTACATCATTCTTAGCAAAGTACCAGGAACTTTCTAGGATGGTCAGTGTTAGGGGACCTGGGAGAGACATTGTGAGTACTGGTTGCCAACAGAGATCTGGATAAACTGGAAGATCCAGAAAGACATTCAGGCTGGAAAGAATTGTGGATAAAGTAATACACCAAATGTATGAGAATAGCTCTCAAATCCACACAGTGCCCAGATATCAGTTATGACTGTATAGCAGGCTCCAAATCCCTTAGTATAAGTGAGAAAGTATTGATGGAGATGATGTTCATGATATGGAGATATCTGGTGCTAGATATACTGTTAATGGGCTGGTAAAATTCAAACAAGACTGGATCTTCCAAATAAAAAATTCACAAGAGGAGCACTTGATGATCAATGATCGCTCCGCAAGGTATATACAAATACTGACTCTATGCTTGTCTTCAACATTGATCAATTGAGGTCAAGCTTGATTTTTAACTATAGGTTAACAAGTGAACTATTTTATTGTGATGCAGTGTCCTCATCAGATCTGATCATGTACTCATGAAGAATAGATGAACTATACTTCTTCTGAATGAAGTAATCTGGCTGTTTGTGATACCAATCATTTGTAAACAAAGAATGTGCAAGTTGGAGTATGGATTTGATTCCCTGGTCAAGCTTCCCACAGTAGGTTGTAGACAACTTGTGTTGCTTACAACATTGTGCCATATATACATATGCCCACAACAAGATGCTATTACAAATAAATATAAGAGATAGTACATCTTCACACAAAATTTGCATATCCTTAACAATGCATAACATATCTTCATTCCCTCTGAGAGATATTAGTATTGTTATTCTACAACAAGGAATTGGTCCATGATGATGAGTGACAAAAATCCTGCAAGCTGAGATAAGTGATGGCTGCCATATACTGGCCCCTCATGCTTTTCAGATTGTGTTCATCAACAATCTGTTCTGCTTTGATGACCTCCTGGATCTTGACCTCACTCCTAAACTGGAGCAAAATCTCTGCCCATTTGTGATATGACTTCTCTGCCTCTGCCAGCACAATAATGGATACCCTCTTTGCACACGATGTCTCTGCTAGCTTCTGCATTATGAAATCATCTGATAGAGATGTTGCATTCTACCAAAGATCTTCAGCAGTACACTAGAGGCACAATCAGGGCTACCCACCAAAGACTTGATATGTCTCTCTGAAGGTTCCCACCACTTGGAGGCACTCCCAGCATCCCCAGCTGATAATACCATGCTGGTGTGGCTTCCAGATCACTTGAGAATCAGAAAATCAGGTACCTCAACAAGTGGCATAGTGTGGTAGATAAATTGATTCATAAAGGCACATGATATATCTTGAGGTAATAGAGCATGGCTAGCAACATCATAATGTCATGATAGTTAGTATTTGGATTCAGTGTATCCTTGTTGTGGTGGACATCATATGTTGTAAAGTTTATATGAAGAATGTTGTGGCAGTAGATGCAGCCACTCCTAAGCAATACTGGATCAATTGTTGCTTCTGAGACATTGAAATTGTTGTCTAAACTCAGTAGTATATAGTCTGTGCTTGATTTCAAAGCTCACCTATGAGTCAGCTTGATATGAGGAGGAAGGTGGTGTTTTCACTTTGGAATGAAGTCCTAGTCACCATGTTTAATTATGCCCAGATCAAGAAATATGTTCTGTGTACCTTTATAGCAGGATCATCAAAGTTCTCTTGAATGAAAACATTGAGATCAACCAGCTTGTGTTGTGACTTCCTAATGTTGTAGTGTT
This sequence comes from Tylopilus aff. beelii, assembly GCA_038094295.1. Lineage (NCBI taxonomy): Eukaryota > Fungi > Basidiomycota > Agaricomycetes > Boletales > Boletaceae > Tylopilus > Tylopilus aff. beelii. The sequence goes on along the minus strand of JBBPTU010000426.1, from coordinate 7,513 downwards.
CATTGGGCACATTTGGGACAGATTCCAACAGACAACTGTCCATTTTAGATTGACAAAGCTGTTGTATTCTTGCTTGTCTTCATTCAATCTAAGTTAATTGAAGTGCAAAATCCTTTCAACTAGTATGGATATATCTCCCCTTTGCTACTCTGTGCTCTCATTCTCCCTGTGAATTTAGTTAGATTTTGCTTTGTGGAAGAAGGTAAACCACAGGCACTGACTGGTTGTATTGAGTATGAGTCTGTTGTTTCATGCATTTTAATGGTAGTAGTATAGTTACCCTGGGTATGGAGCTTATATGTACAAAAATTGAAGGTCTTATATCTACATGCTGGAGCTTCCATGAAATTCATACACTTGGGTTGCAAGTGTATCTTGTTACAGGCTGGGAGGAGATCGAAGTGCGATACGCTGAGTTACATCGCACTATTGATCGTGCTACTGAAGCGTTCATTGCAGCTGGGCTTCTTAGCACCCTGGACCAGGACATGTACCTGGTATATCCAATGGGAGATTTGGATGTGGGAAACCCAACCACAGAGTAGCTGGGTACCTATTATCCTTTGCGTTGCTTTCTTCCTTTCCCATTCTCGATCTGATCTTATTTTGTACACCACCATACAGACTCAGTAGAAGCATGATACTGCCCTGCACAGTCCACAGTATGTCTTCTCCCTTATCTCTTCATTTCTGCTCACATCACCTTTGGATGGAGCTTGTAGTATCTATCCTTCTTTGGATGCTCCCCTCTTCTTGCTATATCTCTTGCTATAGTAGTAGTTTCCCATCCCCTCATAGTTACATATAAAAGCACCACTATCAACACCCATGTACTTTAGTTAGATCTACACAATCACCAGCATAACTTACTCACACCGCTCAAGTGAGCGAGACCCTGCAACCTGGCTCATAATCACCATACTTGTGTCATTGTTGCCTTGACCTTCACCTATTTCCTCCGAATCCTTTTGCAACCCTTTGCTCTCATAGTCAGCAAAGCAATCTTGTGCTATCATGTTAACATATCTCATGATGTTGACACTCTTGAGCTTAATGCAATAGCATACTGTGATCTCTCTGAACAAGATGGCAAAGGCTTGGAAGAAGATCCAGAAGGAATACATGAAGGTTAGGGCAGCGATGACGCAAGTATGGTAATTTTGAGCCAGGGTCAAAGTTCTCACTCAAAGAGCAGTGCGAGTAAGTTATGCATTGATTGTGTAGATCTAACTAGAGTACATGGGCACTGATAGTGGCACTTTTATATGTAACTATGAGGGTATGGGAAACTACTGCTATAGTAAGGAGATATAGCAGGAGGAGGGAAGTATCCCAAGAAGGGTTAATACTACAAGCTCCATCTGAAGGCAATGTGAGTGGAGATGAAGAGATGAGGAAGAAGACATACTACAGACTGTGGAGGGCAGTGACATGCTTCTAAAGAGTCCATATGGTGGTGTACAGGATAAGATCAGATTGAGGAACACAAAGGAGGAAGAAAAGCGACACAAAGAAGATAGGTACCCAGCTACTCCGTGGTTGGGTTTCTCACGTCCGAATCCCCCATTGGATATATCAAATACATGTCCCAGTCTAGGATGGAAAGAAGTCCTGCCACTACAAATGCTTCAGTGGTGTGGTCAATAGTACAATGCAACTCAGTGTATCGTGCATCAATCTCTTCCCAGCCCATAACACTTGACTTACAGCAGCTCACTTTTTGGCTCTTGCACAGTCCTAGTGAGCCTTTTCCATTCCCTTTGCCTGATGAGGCAGACAGCTTTGATTACACTGTGGAATAAAGGGGATCATTAGAGTGAAGTAAAAACAATGGAAGTATACTCATATCAAGCTTGAGTCCTTTGAGAGTCCTGTTCACTGATTGATCAACAAGTAACTGGATCAAGGGTCCAGCACTCACATCCTTCATTTCAATATCAGTGACCTTGGATAGTCTGACATATCAGTGCCAACATTGGGAAGAGATCACATACCAGATTTCCCCAGATCAGTGTGATTGTAGCAAGATGTTACAGATATCTCACACATGTGCTTCTTCTGATCCATGGAGGAAGGATCTAATCCATAGGCAATTCCAAGTCCTTGCTAGTGGATTCTGTTCACCCTAAGATAACTGTGACCATGGACCACCTAATTTCACAACAAAAAAGCTCCAAGTTTACCTCACATGCTTGAATGACTGCATATACACTGTCTGTCTGCACTAGCTGACAATAGTGTAAATCAAATGTTTGCTGATAATGTGACAAATTGACAGGAACAGTGTCATACTGTTCACATATCACACTACTATATTACTCCTCCAGTAAAGTTCTGGGAAATTCCAAACTCAAACAGGGTTTTTATCTACCTTTAAAAGCTCCAGCTGTTTGAAAGAAAACAGCTCCTAGTTATTGCAGATACTAATAAAATAGGTAGAGTTGACACCATGGTGAATCAATTAGAATTATATGCAGTGTAAGTTCTCAGCTCTACTTCAAGAGAACTCATAATAAGTTTGTAAACATGTGTATCCCTACTATATCATTATAAATAACATAGGTAAAATGTGTGCCTAAAGTGTGATCAAATGTCATACACAGAGTTCCAAGGCAATTTACTGGGTGAAGAAGGAATGATCCCACTGCATATTGGAAGAACATTGAATTTATTCATTGGCCCCTTAATGAGCAAGTTAAATGACATGGTCAAAATGCACCAAGTGAATAGCAAAGATGGTATTGAAATATGTAGTACCAATGTATCTGATTTTCAACTTCCAGATTTCAATAAGTTTGATTTCAATGACTCAAATAAGTTCAATAACTTTGAGTTCAATAGCCACTCTGGCCATTCTGGATATAAATAAGCACTAAGCACTCTCAAGCATACAAAAGCAGGATTCCAAGTGACTGTGGCCTTTTCTGACTGGCATTTTGACTGGAGGGCCTGTCAAAAATGCTGGCTTCTTTGCTTTGGATATAAGCACATCCACCTTTGCCCATTTGTCTAGTAGTCATGGATGCTTACAGAGTTGGCCTTCATCATAGCAGAGACAGATCCACATAAGAACCCAGAGAAATAACTCCCAGTCATGTGCATATGTGTGCTTGGCTTTGCCTGCTAGCTTGTCTTCAGAAAGTAGTTCCACTGCCATGAATGGAACTGTGTTTGTACATTTATTTGCTCTTATGAATTCCTTCATTGTTGATAGATCAAAATTGTTCAAGATATCATCGGGACCATTATCTCTCAGGTGCCACCTCAAATAATGTACTGATGTTATAATAATAAACATCACATTTCCACAGCACAAGATGACCTTCTAGAGTAGTCAGATTGAACCCTACTACATTGTAGAAAGTACCATGTTTACTGTATCCCACCAGCAGGTTAAGAATTGAGTATCAGAAAGTGATATGATGGGTTGCAACTTCTTGAAGACTATTGAATGGAGAACTTCCTCTCCTCCAGTCAACAGGCCAAGACATTTGTAAATTGCTGCTGTGGAAGATTCTAAAAGTTGTAACAAAAAAGCATATGTGAAACATGTTTGTCTTCACATATATTTGCTGGGGCATTGCTCCTATGTTCTGAGAAGCAGTAAAACTAGATTCCATGATCTGATGACTTTTACTTTGCACTTCATGACTGTTAACATTAATCTACCAGGTCAACATCATTCACTTACATTCCAATTTTTGTGAAGAGCTAGTCACAAAAGAAATCCATTTTGCCTCAATATTATTAATAGAATCCTGAAAACTTGAGGTACACATATCACCCTCATTGGATATGCTGCACTGGATTGTGTAGCTAGAAGGAGAAGGTATAAGATGGGCTATATACTTGAATTCAACAGTAGAACAAATATTACATTAATTGAATCAGTCAATTTGAGGCTAAGCAGCTGTGTCCAAGCACTACATGTTGGGTGCAGAGTCACAACTAAAATCCACTGTAGAAACTAGACTACCATCAGGTTTGTAAATGAAATGTTGTCCCTAATAGTGGTGTACAATCTCCTTGTAGTTGACATGGCAAAAATGTTCATCCAAAAGATTTCAGAAAGCCTCACAAAGATCATCAATTGCAAAATCTCTAAAACAGATAAGTGCTGTATTCATAGTACATGTGAAAAGTAGATATAACTCCACTTCTACCAGGGCCTTGTGTCTATGAAGGCTATGTCAGCACATGGAATATGTGTACTGATGGTATCATTACTAGCTAACAAGCTCTTGCTTAATGTTTTCTGAATTCATGGTCACACTGTTGCAAATAGGGAGAACATGATTAAGGTAGTTCTCAAAGAGGACAGCTGCATCCTCCATTGTTCAGCCCTTGTGCATGCAGTCCAAGAGGCATGAATGTATTATCATGTTGATTTTGCATTCTTTAGTATCTTCAACATTTTATTTTATCCATGGATATACTTTCCAAATCCTAAGTGCAACAATGATTTAGAAGCTATAGTATAAAAATGAGGGGCCACTCACTGCATGCCAGTGACAGCCAAGTCTTTGCCTCTGGTGGTATTCCCAAGTGATTGTGGGGTAGCCTGTAAGTTGGTCTTCTGAGAAATCAAAAAAATGTAGAGGCATTTGATAGCATGGAGCCCTGGAGTTTGTCCTGATTGCCTTGGTAGAGGCTGACAAGCATGGGGGTGAGAACTAGTTTCCAAAACAAACTAGAGGGAAACCTCAAATGCTTTAGTACTAAGTATACTCTTACCCCTATAGTGATTTGCCATCATGTTGCATTGCAGATTCAAACTACTAACAGACTATCCAGTGAAACCAGAATAGTAGCTACTCTGCCATTTTGCAATTGAATCCATTAGACTAGCTAGCTGTGGGTGTTTGGGCAGGCCCAACAGATGGCTCAACATAGTATATGTTACTTACCGGCAGATTGAACCACCACAACCTGGTGTAACAGGTGGGTGGCAGCATAGAATCACAGATGCACCTGAACTTAGCATGTAACATGCACCTGATCCCACTGGAGAAAAAATTAAAAAGTTTTTTCTAATAATGCAGTGTGTATATCTGGCAGAAAAACTAGATAACATAAGTATGACACTGGCAGAGCTGACCTGTCTCATATGATAGATTTGGTTCAGCAATTTCACACTGGTGTGATGGGCATTTCAAACTCCAAAGATGAGTTAGAGATGAAGGGAGATGACATCAAGGTTATCCCATATTTATATCTTGTGCTGGCAGTCATATAGTCACTCATTTATTCCCATGTCACAGTGCAACCCAGCCCCAGTTCCCTCCCTGTCTGACATTGTCACCTCACCTGAACAACTTCAGAGACTGCCTTGAGGTTGTCCATGTTCACCACAATGCTTGCCTTCTTACCAAATGCTAGAGTATATGCACTTGGAGTCTGTTTACTGAACACATGGTTGGGTGAATACTTAAGTCCATGGATACCTGGTGTAACAAGATGGAGAGCTTAAACTAGTAACCAGACATGATGCATCAATTTGATGTCACGAAATAGACTAAAATGACCAATCTAACATAGAAAAGATCAACATTAGTGTTCAAAAGTCCAGTCCTAAGACCAATAAAAACTGGTCCCAGGTCTAAACTGGACTGATTCTGGTGAACTGGTCTTTTTGCAGTTGCAGAAAGTCTGGTCTTGGGCTTTTTAAAATCCTAGAAACTAAAAGACTAATGAAAGACTGGTTCAGACTGGTCTTTCTGGAAATCAATTTGATTCAATTTTATATGACTGAAAAATGGCCATATCTCACGGCCATGTTCATAGAAAAACAAATCCAAACATGTAATAGGAAACCAAGAGGCTGTGCAGATCCAGTTTGAATTTAGAAGAGACTCACCAGGAAAGGCTTGTCACTGGTGAATAAAAGTTATAGCTGATAATGTGAATTTCTAATTGAGTTGCATGTTAGGATTTTCTGGGACCAGTGACTATACTCAAGCTCCTTCCACTAGTAGCCTTGTAACAGCTTGGAATTTGTATTCTATTAGATGTTGGGATACAGGTACTTGACTTGCCCAATTAAGAATTTGCTTAGGATGACTTGACATTGTTCATGATCTGGCAGTAGGTATCTATTTCAATAAGGATGATGAACTGATGACGCTGCTGCAGAATAGCAAGGCTCAATGGTTGTCATCATCACCATTCTTTCAACAGTTGGAAAAGTGTGTCATCCACCTGGATCATTCACATACAAGAGGGACAGATTTCAAATTCACTGTCAGATTGCAAGCTGCCATGATGTTGGATCTCATAGTGACCAAGGATGCTCTGATCCAAGGTTTGTAAGAGTGTTTGAGCTGATTGGAAATCTCATGGATTACCTTCTAGGCTGCATGTGAATGTGAAAGCTCAGTTATGGACATGTCATCATGTTTTTTGCACCACACAGAATCATTCAGAGCAGGATTAAAGCAATGACAGTGTTATGGGCTGGGAAGAGATCTATGCACAATATGATGAGTTGAACCACACTATCGATTGAGCTACTGAAGCTTTGGTAGGCACAGGGCTCCTCAGTACTATGGAGCAGAACATGTTCCTCATTTATTCAATGGGGGATTTGGATGTGGGAAACCCAACCACTGAGTAGCTGGGTACTGTTATGGGCTGGGAGGAGATTGAAGCACAATACACTGAGTTGCATTGCACCATCGACCGTGCTACTGAAGCGTTCATCGCAGCGGGACTTCTCTCCACCCTGGACTGGGATGTCTACCTGGTGTATCCAATGAGCAATTCAGACGTGGGAAGCCCAACCACAGAGTAGCTGGGTACCTGTTTTCCTTTCTTTTCACCTCCATTCCTCTTTAGTCCTCCAATCTGATCTTATCCTGTACACCACCATACGGACCCTATAGAAGTGCACCACTGCCTTGTGCAGTCTGCAGTATGTCTTCCTTCTTATCTCTTCATCTCTGCTCACATTGCCTTCGGATGGAGCTTGTAGTTAGTACTTTCCTGGATGCTCATTTCTCCTCCTGCCAATTCTCTTGTATTGGCAGTCATTTCCCATACCCTCCATAGTCACGTATAAAAGTGCCACTATCAGAGCTCATGTACTCTAGTTAGATCTACGCAATCATCAGCGTAACTTACTCACACTGCTCAAGAGAGCAAGACCCTTTGTCCTGGCCCGCAATCACCATACTTGTGTAATAATCGCCCTAACCTTCATGTACTCTCTCCGGATGTTTCTCCAGGCCTTCACCATCTTCATCGGTGAGGTAGTAATATGCTATCGTGTTAACAAAAGATCTAACTCTTCCCCTGGCTCCAACTAATACATTTGGGGACCTAACAACTCCATCACGACTTCCTATCAAGCCCCAGATAGCTCCGATTCAGATACTCCCCCTCCACCCCCGCCTTCTCAAAGAACACCCTCACACACAGCAGTTCCTCCTCATCCACCTTCATCATGTTGCGTTCAGGATAGATGCACTCCTATACCAAGCAGAACCCCTCAGACCCTCATCACACACCTCCCTAT